>CM048045.1:24140000-24145000 GCA_026259375.1 Verasper variegatus
TCTATAACAATAAAACAATAAAGACTTTTAACGAAAGTCTGTCCCGACTGTGAGTATGACGCTGAGCTCCTCCAGGCGTCTTCCCACAGGTTTCAGGAGATGAAGAGTAAACACGAGGAACTGAACATTTCTACATGACGAGCGTGAGACGACCGACAACACAACATCATCGAGCTGCAACACAACGTCGAGCAACTGCAACAACAACAACCTCCCCCCCGCTCCACGTCTGTAAAGGGACTGAACGTCCCGACAGCTGAGGAGACGGGAACTGAACATTTCCCTGTGAGACAAACTGCTCACAACCAAGGACTGCAAATAAAGATGTCCGACACTTCTTTTCAGTCACAACACATCGTTCACTGATCTCAGATCATCTCAGATCTTTTGACACCACATGAGCCCGATGTAACCTGAGGTCCTCAGTGAAGGTCCTTCTCTTTATAGGTGTGTTGTCTCCTGGTTCTGAACTTACCATCTATTTCATTTATTTTATAATATTCTGTTCATCTTTTTTCTCATCTTTCTATATCTGTGCTCGATTGCTGTGTGATCCTCAAATCACTTTTTACCTGTTTACTATTGATTGCCTCTAATTCCCCTTGCAAAGCACCTTGTAAAGTGTTTTTAAAAGGTGCTGTAATAAAGTTTACTATGATTATTATAATGACATGACCCTTTTCAGGAAGAACACAACCAGCATCATCCGGGGTTAGAACACAACATGGATCAATTACAAGCGTAGCTGGATTGTCAGTTGTATAGAATCAATTAGTGAATTTACTCAGTGAAATGGGATCAAACTGTTAATCCTGCAGCTGCTGTTTAGACTTTAACTAGCAGAGACTTATTCAAACATTTACACCCTCAAACAGCCGGGTCGGACCAACTGAACCCATATATATACATATACTGTATATATATAAACCACATCAACACAAAGCACACACTCTGACCTCTGAACTTCTTCGGAGGATTCTCCAAATCCCCGGCGGCGGGTTCGACCACACAGCGGTCATCTACCAACCTGTGGGTGGAAAGAAGAGACGTTTACCACGACGTCAGGGAGCTGAAGGGTTAAAAAACATTTTTGTGGATTCTTAGGACTTTTTCAAGGTTCGTGGTGGATTTAGGTTCAGTTTGAGGAACGCATTATGTTAATGAGCCTCCTCACTAAGAGGGTAAATCCCTTCTACCATCAGTGTTTAGGAAACAGGTGGTGGTGGGGGGGGCTCAGTGGAGACAGACACACACTTACAAGCTCCTTTCAGGCAGCAGACATAGTGCACTCAGCAGGATTACCTGTTCATTCATACACACATTAACTGAGTGAATGTAGTTAACTGCAACTGAGGCCAGGTGTGTGTGTGTGTGTGTGTGTGTGTGTGTGTGTGTGTGTGTGTGTGTGTGTGTGTGTGTGTAAACAGAGCAGGAAGGTAAAAGTTGACTTTTGAATTCATGATGTCTGTGAATTGTCTCAGGATCCTAATCACACAGGGTGTGACTGGTTAATTATTTCATTCGAGGGTCAAACCCTTTACAAACCAGTTCAAAACCAAAACCACAGCCTGTAAACAAAGCAGGTGTCTGCAAATGATTGCGAAAGAAATTTGAGAAGCGTCTGTCAAACGAGCTGCTTCACGAGCGACGGCCGTCAGCCAATCAGACGAGAGCAGACCTCACACAGCCCAGAGAGCTGAGCTCTGAAAGGTTCGACTGCAACTTTCATTCTGTAAAATAAACAATGCAGAAAAGATTCTACATAAAACATTGTCTTGTATTTCAATTCATTGAAGTTCTATATATTTGGTTTTATATGTGTTCTTTCTTTCTAGTTCTTTGTTATACAGGTTTCATAGCAACCTTTGTACATATATCGTATTGGAAATGTTACACTTCCTAACATCAGCGTTGGCATCGGCTCAATAAAATCCATCAATCAGGCTCGAGTAAATATTTCAGATTTTTTAATGTTAAGGCTCAGAGATTATTTCCAGAGAAATTAATGAAAATATGGAAAAATGTCCTGGTTCAGGACATTTGTGAAAAACATTTTTCTTTCCTTCCTTTTGTTCTGCTCCTACATTTCTCTTCTCGTCTTTCTTTCACTTTCTGTTATTTTCCAGACACGTCTTCACTTCGTCTTTTCTCTCTCTCGTGTGTTTTTCCGTCATCGTTGCTTTAACCTCTTGATTTTCCTTTGCGTTCCTTCTTTTTCTCCCCCTCTTCACTTCCACTCGTTCAATCTTTTCCTTTGTTCCGGTCTTTTCACCTCTGAGGTCTTTCTCGTCCACCGCCCACAGAGATGACAGCAGCCAATCAGGTCTTTTGTGTGGCGTCCAGGTGTGAGCGTGTCTTTGAGGACGTTTCAGGTATGTGGACTTCATCAGCTCGACTGAAACGATGCTCTCTCTCTCTCTCTCTCTCTCTCTCTCTCTCTCTCTCTCTCTCTCTCTCTCTCTCTCTCTTCATCTTCTTTATCCTTCATTAAACTCCCGCTGAGCGTAGTTTTGCGTCAGACTGATGATTTGTGATCCTCTGAACCCATTGTTTTATTTCTCTAGAGCTGCTTTCAGACATGAACTGAACTACAGACACTTTCCAGATGTTTTCTGGAGGGGCTGCACGTCCGAGTCGGTGGTTGCTCTGGACATTTTCTGGATCTTTTCCTGCAGCCTTGTAGTAAAATGTCCGAGTGAGTCTGTGTGAGGATTCAACTGGAAAATGTGTGGAACATTCACGGTGAGCGAGTGGACGAGTCGATGAGGATTCGAACACGGATGTGTGGTTTGTTTTTGTTTTGCCTTCCCCTCTCCCTCCCCCCTGTCGTGCAGGACAACAGATTTGAATATGGATCCGGATATTTGAATACATGCAGGTGTTTTCCATCTCTGCTGAGAGACTGAACCTGCAGGACGACAACCGTCCGTTTGGTTTCAGTGTTTCTGTCTCAGGAAGACAAAGGTACAATCGGGAACTTCTGAGCTCAAGCTTCAGTTTCAAATGTCCAATGTTCAACATCAGAATAAAATGATCCGTGTGATCGCAGCTGTCTCAGGACGTCTCCTCACTTAGAGTCTGAAGCCTCATGTGTTTCTGTTAGTTCTGGTTTCACATTGTAATTTAGGGACTGAAGAATTTTGTCTGACATACGTCTCACGTCGTCGCCTACGTGGGCGGAGTCGACCTACAGTTGACTCTGATTGGTTTGTAGACGGCGTCTGATGTTGGCGTGTTGTCAGATGGGGGGGGGGGGTAGTAGTCTTTCTGTTTGAATGGAGAACATGAACGAAGCGCTTCATTTGGTTGCCATAGTAGCATCGTGAAGGTACTACTAGCAGCATCAGCACCTTCAGGCTCAGTACTCCACAGTACTACAGTACTACAGTACTACAGTACTACAGTACTACAGTGCTCTGTTATCGTCAGAGGTGAAGGCTGCAGCTGCTTCCTGTGATTGGTCCAGAAGTCGTTCCAGAGAGTTATTCGAGCTGTTCGGGATCAACTGGACTCAGAGCTGCTAACGACTGACGTCCTGAAACAGACTTTGAAGGGATCAGGCTCATTTGGCAGCTCTCTGATCAGAAGATGAAATTCTCTTTGTTCCTGACGACTTCTCAGGATCCGATGGAACCAATGTTTTCCTCTTCTTTTTTCAAGAAGTGAGAAACTGAATCATCCCCAGGGCTCCACTCCATTTGATCTCCTCCTGACAATTTAGTAATGAATAGAATAATAAACCATCAGCCTGAAAGACTTGATGTGTAAAGAGCTTCCAGCCTGTTGGTCTGGTCCGTGGCCCTGAACCTGTCTCACCTGATATTTAGGTTCAGATTTAACTGAAGAGTCCGAAGGTCGGAATCAAACAAGGTGTGAAAGAGTCCTGACTCTGTTCTTTGTGATTTTAGTGTCCGACTTCAGGCGGGTGGTGTTCTCTCTGTTTGATTAAACGGGTGGAGGTTCAGGATTATTTACATTTCTGCTTCCTGACTTCCTGCCAGGAGCTGTTACCATGTTTGTGGTTAGCAGTTTAAGTGTTTGCCTGTTAACTGCAATGTCCCAATATTATACCAATAATAACAAACTAATATAATATAATGCTATTATGACACTCATATAACAATAAACATTATTTGAGTAGTGTTCTTCACCTAATTAAAAGTAAATAATAATAAATGTGATATTGCCTCAGAGATATAAAACCCCACAGGTCGATTTAAAAGGTTTCCATTTTCTATTTGAAGGAAAATAAAGTTTGTTTTCTTCACAGTTTTGGTTCCACGTCACAAATTCAGGGTCAGAAGATGTGAGTCGACTTCAGAGATGAGCTCGTTCACTTTCACTTCTGTCACGATGAACAGATGAAGAACGGAACCAACACTGAGTTTGGGGGCTGATGTCCATACTGACAAATCGGTCAATATATTAATATAAAAAAATAATGTGTCGATGATTATTATTACTTCATATCAGTAAATAAAGATGCTGATAATGATTTATCTGTCAACAGAAGAATCAGTTAGACAGATATTTTCTGACTTTATTCGAAGGAAACAGGAAACGTAAAAGAGATTAGCGGGCTGACGAGCGATAAATGTCCGGAGGGAGTCGAACACGCGCTGACCTTTCAGCTATCGGGTCGACCTGATTAACAGACGTCTGAACTTTATTCTGGAGGCGACAGGAAGTCAGTGATGTGACGTTAAAACTGGGATTGTGTTGTTTTCTTGCAGTTTCCAGCAGCTGCAGAGTGGAAAAGCGAAAAAACTCTCCGTTCACACCTGCGTTAACTAACCCACACACATCCTCATCATCATTTCAGCGTGTGTGTGTGTGTGTGTGCGTGAAGCTGCTGTTTTCACTGAGCGAGTGAAAGTCAACGATGGAGTGAGGAGAAACTGAAAAAGGTCAAGATCAAGTCTCACACACACACACACACACACACACAGAGAGGCACACAGAGAGAGACACACACCCACAAGACCACAGCACAGGAAACA
>CM048045.1:24150000-24162500 GCA_026259375.1 Verasper variegatus
CACACACACACGACTGTTGTGGCCCAACAGCTGTTTGATGTCAAAGTTTCGTCCATTGGTTTTTATTCTACACTTTGACATCGGTTGGTCTCTCGTCCATGTTCTGAGCACAAATAAAGAACAAGAAAACAAAAACATTCAGATACTTTATTCTTTTTGAATAAATCCATGACACAGAACAGGCAGCAGGAGCTTATATTCAAACATCAATTCATTTAATGATGTGCTAATTCTATGATAAACTTTTAAAACATCTGTAAAAGCAGTGTGTTGTGTAACTTGCTAAATATGTTTAGTTGTAGTTCATATTTTTTTTAAATATTTTAATCAACTTTTAATAAACACCATTTCCCATGAGCCCTAGATGTTGTCGGGCCGAACAACAAAAGAGCATTTTGTGGATATGGATGAAACGTGATCGTAGGATCAATACATTAAAGGTCAGTGTTTATCCAGTAAGAGACGGAGCAATTAGTAGTCTGCTCACTCCACCCACCCTGTCCATTTATAGATATATAGTGTGTGTGTGTGTGTGTGTGTGTGTGTGTGTGTGTGTGTGTGTGTGTGTGTGTGTGGTTTCCATGGAGGCAGCGTGCAGACTGGGGGTCTGTGGTCACCGTGGCGATGGATAAAATGGGCCAATGGCACAATTGTTTCTGGTGAGGTGTAAAACGTCCGTTCAGGCTGTGTGTGTGTGTGTGTGTGTGTGTGTGTGTGTGTGTGTGTGTGAGTTACTAATGTGATGTCAGTGCTCGATATCATTGTAAAGTCAGTATGAGTCATAAACCCTGCCCCCTCCATGTTAGCAGAAGGGACATGGAGCAAAATAAAAATGTAAGTTTGTGTTAAATAAATGTCTCTAAAAGATGGTTCCTGTCATTTCAGGTCGTTCTGGAGAGTGGGGGTGGGGGTGGGGGGGGGTAAATGGTTGACTCTTGGCAGGTTAAAAACAGTAAACAAACTTTTCCGTGAAAGGGGTCACGGAGCTGAAGGTCCAGAGAAACAGGTTCCTGACCCACAACACTACAAGATATTTATTTGAAACGTTTTCTCTGAGTTCTGATGAGGAAACGTTGACTTACTGTAAAGTTTTGTGTCAGTGACGATGTGAAACAACAATTCATCTTTATTCATGAGAAAAGTCTTTAGTACTGTTGAACCTTCGTAGGTAAATAAAACGTCTTTGACCAAAGTTAATAAGAAAATCATTTTACTTCAAAATACTTTCTGTATCTCGTCCTTTAAAGTATTCAACTTAAAAGACTGGAGAGAGAGAGTGGATCTTTATCTGACTGTGCATCATGTGGTAGTGTGTGTGTGTGTGTGTGTGTGTGTGTGTGTGTGTGTGTGTGTGTGTGTGTGTGTGTGTGTGTGTGTGTGTGTGTGACACAGTTGTGTCTACCTTTTGAACTGATGTGGGCTCAGTGGATGGACAGATTTAGAAAAAGACAGCTGTCTAAATAGGGAGAAGATCTTGAAAAAAAAAATGAAAAAAGGGGGGGGCTGGGGATTTTCCATTTGAAGCTGAGTCTGAAGCCATGATGGACGAGGCCGTTTAACTGGAGCGATGAAGAGGAGGAGGATGAAAACGATGGAAGGTGACAGATGAATCATGAAATGTTCAGAATTCGTGAAGAATTAACACGAAGGCGAACTTCAGTCGGAGCAAAGTAGTGACAGAGAATAGAAGACTTAACGTTTGCGTCACTTTCCACCGCTACGTCTGAATTAACGTTAACGACATGACAGCTCTCTAACAGAAGCCAAAACATCTGGATTGCCCCCCCTGGTGGCTGGCTGCAGTACAGGTCATAAACCGGCCTCCTCCATGTTAGCAGATGGGACAAGGAGCAAAATAAAAGTCTGAGTTACATAAATGTTTGTCAAAGATGGTTTCTGTCATTTCAGGTTTATCTCACTCTCTCACGTGTTCATGGTTCTGATGAGTTTGGTTTTAATTTGTTGTTTGTTGATATAAAAACATCCTGTGATGTCATGATTGACAGCTGAGACCCGTGACAGGTTTCCTGCAGCCATTGAGCTGTGGCTTACAAGCGGCACCTTCCAACCCCTGCAGAGGAAGAGGGGTCAAAAACATGTGATTAACAAACATCAAACACATGATGGAAATGTGTCATTTAACGTTAACAAACTCGGCTGCGAGCGGGAAATCGGCTCCGTGACGTCTCATCTGAAATCAAGACAAACGTTAAATCAGGCGAATTCGTAAACCAGTGAACAACTGCGGCCACGAGGTCTCATGTGACTGTAGATGTATGAATGTGGGATGATGAGTTTTCAGGTTGTGTTTCAGCTGCAGCTTCGCTCCAAACCAAACATGACTGTCGGCTCCGGGAGATTTAGACTGGATTTAAGGGAAAGGAGGAATTTCACGCTCTGTTGTTTAACACCAACATTTTCCACAGACCTTCTCTCCCATATAAGGTGTGTGTGTGTGTGCGTGTGTGTGTGTGTTGACCCATGCCGCCCTGCATGTCTTTCCACTGGAGAGACTGACAACCTTATATAGAGCTGCAGGAGCTGAGCGGACCGAGCTGGACAGTGTGACCATGTGAAGCTCGTCCACTCACCTGACGGCTCGATGCTCGGAGGCTGCAACACCTGTCACCTGTCCGTCACAAATATACCATCATAATCAGGCACCAATAACTCGGAGGATTCAAGGTTCAACTGGGATTTAAGAGGCGCCGTCCGCTGAGTTTTGGTAAAAGACGTGACAGCTCCCAAAAGGTCATGAACCCCACATCCTCCATGTTGGCAGATTTGGACACATGAAATCCATTTTCCTCAGAGATGTTTTCTGGCATCAATAAAGCTTCAGATAGATTGAGTTAGTGACGCTCTCACTCTTTTCTTCAGCGCTTTGTTAGGTTTTCTGAGCTGCGACAGATGAACACCCGCATAATTCAGACAAGCAGCCACACGTCCTGAGACGCTGACAGATGAGGAACCACTGTGACTCAGCAGAGAAGTTTGCTCTCGCTGATTCAGCCTGAACACACAGAAAACACTTAAACAGATTAATGATATTAAAGTTAATCTTCCAGATAAACATGGAAATCCATTTCCCACTGTTTAACTGGGTCAGAGGTGCGGCAGCGGTCTGCATTGTAATACACAGCGCCCCCTGGTGTATCCTGGATCAGGTGAGGTATTTACAGTTGAGTGATGTCTGTCAGGGTGAGTCAGACACTGAAGCTCAGTTTTTATGACTGTCATGGGTGAACAAGTTAATACAAGTTGAAAAGTATTTACTTCAGACACGGACAGTGAAGATAAAGTTCAGTGTCAGAGTTGAAATATGATAAATGCTGAATAAAATAATAAATTCATGTTTAACTGGACAGTTTAACAGCAGCAGCTGCATCTGTGGATCTAACGTCTGTCCCATCTAAAGAAGCAGCAGGAGTTTGTCCGGGTCAGACTCGGAAAGAGTGTGTGTGTGTGTGTGTGTGTGTGGTGAAACAACCAGGGATAGCACAAACGTCCATTATGACCTTTGACCTCTCACTTCTGCTTGTTGCATAATGTCAAGACTCAGAGGGTTTAGACGTTGATCCCCTCATTCAGTTTCACAACACAATGTCGCCTTCCAGTGGCAGAAAGTTGAACTGCAGCTCTGTGACAATCCAGTCAATGTTGTAGACTGGTTTATATTAAATATTCATTCATCAGTGTTTTCATTTCAATTTAAATCATTTTAAATCAGAAACTCACAGAAGAATAAATGCTGACGACTCATCACATTACCGGTGGTTTGCCACAGAGAGGCTCCAACGTGGATTAATACGCCACTGAAAATAGTCCCTGAAACTGGTTCCTCTTGTTGGTGAGAAGCTGCACTGAGCTGGTGACTTATTAAAACGAAACCAAGTGTGTGTGCGAGAGGATTTTACAGGTTTGTGTTTCCAGTGGGAAACGATGAGCTCAGTTCAGTACTGAGAGATAAAGACATAGAATAAAAATGAAAATATACAATAACAGTCCAATTAAGGAGAATAATGAAAGCACAGTGGGTCACAGGAACACACACCAAAAGAACATATCAAGTTTTAAATTGTGTTGACATTTGGATAACAAACTTAATTCATGTGTATGTTTCCAAATGAAGTAATTTTAAGTTGGTCCAACACTTTTCTTTCAGTGCAGTTCCCAGTACATTCACCACTAGGGGGCAGCAGAACAGAGTATTTCAATGTGTGTTAAACTTTGGACTGTGTGTGTGTGTGTGTGTGTGTGTGTGTGTGTGTGTGTGTGTGTGTGTGTGTGTGTGTGTGTGTGTGTGTGTGTGGTCCAGGAATAACTGATATTGTGGGGACTTGTCTGTCTGTGTGTGACATCCTCACAACTTTGTGTGTGTGTGTGTGTGTGTGTGTGTGTGTGTGTGTGTGTGTGTGTGTGTAAGAGAGAGAGAGACAAAAAGAGCAAAGGAAAGTGAACATGTATAATTGTGCAGACAAATGTGTGAGTCTGTGTGTGCCAAGCTTGTTTGTATGCCTGTGTTTGCTGGCCCGTGTGTGTGTGTGAGAGTGTGTGTGTGTGTGTGTGTGTGTGTGTGTGTGTGTGTGTGTGTGTGTGTGTGTGTGTGAGTGAGTGTCCTGACAAAGGCTCCATCCAGCCATGCTGCAGAGGGCTGCTTGTTCCCAGAGACCCTCAGAGCTCCAAGACGCCCAGTCTCTCCGCCGCTGAGCGCCCAGACGCAGCAGCCCCCTACTCCTGGAGCTCCTGCACACCTGCTCGGATCACTAATGGACGGAAAGTAACAAGGGATGAGCTCTAAAGTGGGAAAGTTTGGAGGATAGCTGGGAGTTTAACGAGAGAGAGAGAGACGCACAGAGGAGAAAGGAAGACTTCTGTCTGGACTACAGGTCTTTAAATCATCAAATCAGAAATCTGGATTTGTTGACAATACAAAACAAACCATCACCTCCTCTGCATATTCCAACATTTTGGGACAAGGTTTTGGAAACATTGTTTTACACCACTTTTTGTAATTATCTTTGGAGTCACGTGTTTTAAAGTGTGAAATTAGCTGATATCGAACACATCTGGTGTGAATCTTTCACATTTCAAGCCTGCGTCATGGCTGCCGGCCTGTGGTTGTGTCTGTACCTGCCGCTGCTCCTCACGGACGCAAAGAGCGTCGAGCAACACGACAGTCAGCGTGACGCCCCTGGTAAACCCTCGTCTGGTGTTAAACTGGAACCACTCTGGACCAAGCAGGTCAGAGCTCAGGATGACACCCACACCCCCGACCAAAGCCTCCCCCTCCCTGAGATGCTGGATTTAGATGTGGAGCATCACCGCCGTCTGACCCGCGGCGCCGACGAGGACGAGCAACAGTCCACCTTCAGCCAGTCCTTTGAGAATGACTCTGTGACAACGCCGCAGGCCACCGAGCTCAACCCCGCGACAGACGTGGCAGCCGGGGGTAATGATGGTAATGATGTTGATGAGGTCAATCTCCACGGAAACACCTCCAGCTCCAACGCCCCGGGACTCTTCAACCCGTTCTACCCGCTGGTGGAGAGCTCGTACGCCGCCTACGCTGTCATGTTCCTGGCGGGCCTGGTGCTGGCGGTGGGTGTGGTAGGAAACATGGCGGTGATGTGCATCGTCTGGAACAACTACTACATGAGGTCCTCCTGGAACTACCTGCTGGCCAGCATGGCATTCTGGGACTTCTTGGTCCTGGTGCTCTGCCTCCCCGTGGTGGTCATAAACCAGCTCTCCCATAGGAGGATCCTGGGTGACATCACCTGCCGTATGGTGCCTTATATGGAGGTGGGTGGGGCTTATTCGAAGGTGGGAGGGAGTCGATGTGATAGCTTTAAACTTGTTCCCTTTAAGTTTGACATAAACACATTTGAAGGTGGTGCTCATATTATCTGAACTGGTGACACGTCATTTGCCAGCTCGCAGTTTTCTTCTTCTCTGGCTTTTTTGGGTCACTGCTGTTCCTCAGTAAAGTAGCATCGTGTCTTTACTCCACAGCGCCACCGTTTGTCAGAATGTCCACAGGACTTAAGAGAGTTCTTTGAGATTTGGGTTTGGAACCCAAACTGTCCTCAGCAGAAACCGAAGCTGCTCTTGAGAGTCAGTTGTCATGGTAACCTGTCACCAAGGCCACTGGAATGTCCTGCTGCTGCTTTCATGGTTTGACAGGAACAAATTTGGGGTGAAAATGTTTTTGTATGATGTGTAACCCCGTCTCGGGCGGCCATATTGGAGGCCCTGAGGTCTGGGAACAGCTGATCATCTCAATCAGCGTGGCTCAATTCAGCCTTCGTTAAAATGAGGAACGTGGAGCATCTTACGAAGTTATACTTTAGTAAAACAATTAAATACTTCATATTTTGGCTCATCAGCTCCACTTGGTCACAAGTATCAGGACTTTGAAAAGATTTCTCAAGAATCTGAGCTGATTCTGAAGATGAAGTTTTGCTGCTACTGTGGAAATATAACGCTACACTCGGCCTATCAAAATAAAATACAGATTATATGGCCTGTTGAAACGAAAACGTTGATAATGATGATGCATGATACTAAACCTTTTGTGTTTGAATGTATTTAAAAATTAGCACTGAACCACGAGACGATGTTAAAGTTTGTGTTGATACTTAAATTACACGGCTTTGCTCGACAAAACATCATTTAGCTTCTAAGAGCATTTTTGATGTTTTAATCATTTAAATAGAAACGTAAACAATGTTTTTTTTTTCCTTGTCAACTCCCGGTGAACTGATGAACTGTTCAGTTCTAGTTCCTAGTTCCCTTTGAACTGAGCGTGATGGCTCCGAATGGTTTGGATTCTCATGCACTTCACGGTTCACTACTGGGCGATCGGAACACACCCAATCAATGCAGAGGTTCTTCTTCTTCTGGTGTTTGTTTCTTAAGTTACCAAACTGCTTCTGATGCGATATCACCCCCTTGTGGACTGGATGAGAGTCTCAAGGTTAAGAAGTGTAAATGCCGCCAGTGTTTAACCCTCAACTCTTTTATTTTGTTGGAGATAGGTACAGATAGTTAAATTACATGTACCATTATATTTTAGATTCAACGTTTGGTTTTAGCAGCAACAGAAAAACAAAACAATGAATGTCTGACAAAAATAAAAGGGGGTTTAACATTCAAATTTTGATTCCGACATTCTTATTTGTGTACAGTGAGTCTGCTGTAGGTGTTGAATGTGCAGGTGTAAGAGTGTTACGAGTTTTTAAGCTCTGTACTGACCACTGACGTGAGACTGACGTGAGACTGACCACAACCTTTAAATCTAATCTGTTTGATAAAGAAATGACAGGTTTGGATTTTCCTATATTGAGAAATGAAAATCACTCTGATTTAGTCGAGTGTGTTGAAGCTTTGTTCTCCTTGTCTGTGCAGGTTGTGTCTCTGGGCATCACCTCCTTCACCTTGTGCGCTCTGGGTATCGATCGTTTCCACGCCGCCACCTCCTCGTCCCAACCGAAGGCTCGGCGGGTGGAGCGTTGCCGCTCTGTGCTGCTGAAGCTGGTGCTGGTGTGGCTTGCCGCTCTGCTGCTGTCCAGCCCAGAGATCTTCTTGTGGCAGCTCAGCCAGGCCGTGTCCCCATCCACCGGCCGGCTGGTGGACTCCTGCATTATCACCCCCTCCTCGCCTCTGTCCCTCTACCTTCCTGACTCCCTCCACTCGCTGCTGCTCAGGTATCACCAGGTGAGCGTCTTCTCTGTCCCTGATAACCACCGGACTTGACTCACAAGGCATCATGGCCGTTCTCCTCTTTACTATAAGGAGCTAAGTCGGTCCTGCCTTTAAATGTAAAAACATCTCAAGGAACCTTTTCACACCTGAAAGTCTGAACGAAGCTTCATGTGTTTGTTCCATAGTTTCATTTGATCTGTTAGTTTTGGTTTCACATTGTAATTTAGGGCGGAGTCTACCTGTACTTGACTCTGATTGGTTTGTAGACAGCATCTGACGTGGGCGTGTTGTTAGTTGTAGTCTTTCTGTTTGAATGGAGAAAATGACTGAAGAGGTTGCCAATGTAATATCATGACACCACCCGTGTTCTCTTTCAGGGTCGTATGTGGTGGAGCTTCGGCTGCTACTTCTGCCTCCCGGTCCTCTTCACCATTCTCTGCCAGATGGCCACCCGCAACGTCAACAGCGACTACAGTTCCGCCAAAAAGCAGCGTGACCACGACGACCGCTCCTCCAATCAGAAGCGTCAGCAGCACCAGGCGGTGGAGCGGCAGCTGAACTGCACGCTGTTGGCGTTAGCTGTGGTGTATGGCATCTGCGCTCTGCCCGAACACATCTGCAACATCACACTGGCCTACACGCACATCACTGTCTCTGAAGACACGGCCGCCATGTTGGCTCTGTTACATCACTTCCTGTTGTTCTTCAAGTCATCGGTGACCCCTGTGCTGCTGCTGTGTCTCTGTAAGGTAAGTCAGAGACAACACACACAACCATAGACTTTCACAAAAAGGAGAAGTGAAGCCAAAGGGCCTGAATCCTGTTCTCTGTTGGATGACCAGCAGAAACCACTGGGTTTAAAAGAAGTCTATGAGAAAATGACTCAACCTCTCACTTTATAACGTCAGTAAACTTTTTCCTGAGGAGTTTCTGTCTCAATCTCTAGATTCAAGTCTTCTTCAATACAGCTGATGGTCATTTAGTAAATTATGGTCCATTAAGAGTCAAACATTAAAGCACCTGATACTTTGGGGCCTGGACCGCGTGAGTCCATTTGGCTTTTGTAGGTGGGCGTGTCCTCAAGTTCTCAGTCAGGCCTCATCACTGTGACACATTATGTTGTTCTCTGATGAACTTTAGATGACTCGGCCTGTTGTTGTGTTTCAGGCTCTCGGTCAGGCCTTCATGGACTGCTGCTGCTGCTGCTGTCAGGAGTGTCAGCCCAACACGGCCCAGGGGTCACCAGGCTCCGCCCAGGTCAAACTGAAGGTGGCCAATGAGACGTCCATCTTATTTGACAAGGCTAAAGACACGTCCGCCATCTTGTCCATCTCCAGCTAGAGCCCCTTTAACCATCAGTCCATCATTTCCTCCTGCATAAGTCAATCATGTCCTTTCTGCTCTTCCTTCCTTGATGTTTAACTGGTCCCTTCTCCTCTTCCATGTTTGCCATCAACCCTGTTCTCTTTCTCCCACATATTCTTTCCGTGGATTCTTCTTTTTCTTTCTCTCGGTCCTCTCCTCCTCTGTATGATATTCCCTCTATGGACACAGTGCTCCCCCTCCAGCTTCCTCTCTGTGCAGGAAATGAGGTTTAATCTGTAGTGAGTTTAGAAAAGTTGCTGTACTTGCACAACCAGCTGTCGTAAAAGCAGGAGCCTGTTTCCGGACTCTCCCAGTGGGACTCTTCTCTCCAGCTCCCTGCTGAAATGTGTTATGGAAAAACATCTACAGATGCAGAATAGATGGAAGATCCTCGATGTCCGTTGCACCTGAGACGGATGATGGAAGCTGAAATGTTAATGTGTTTCATGGAGAAGCAGCAGAAACTTAAATGTATGGTTGGTTTGTTCTGAGGCTGCGGCTGAGCCAGACGTGGACGTAGGACTAATGTCAAAAGATTCTTCAAACACTGTTCACAGCTCAAGTTCTTTGATACAGTTTGTTTTAAGTCATTAAATTGAACAACAAAAAAATGAGTTCATTGCTAAATTTAAATCGTATAAGCTTCATTGGCATGAATGTGAAAAGTGACAGGGAGCTCACTCAGCCACGTCTGAAGCTCATTCACGTCGAACGAGGAGACATCATCTGTTGCATTGTGGGTCCGTGGTTTCGATTTGTTTGTGTTTCGTGTGGAAGTTGAGAAAACTCTTCAAGCAGCAACGCAGACGGCAGCCAATCAAATCATGTTTATGTAAATTCAGGGTCCTGACTTACCGGGACACAAACTGGAGAAACAGGGGCAGCTGGTGAGCTAACCTTTCTACGAAGTCGGCCATGACAGATGATGATCCGGTAGCTTTTTGAAAGTCAGCCATCTTGTGTGTCCTGAGTGGGAAACTGTGATTGGTCGTTGTCATGACGACGATGCCACCAGTTGGGCGTTGTCATGTGATGAGCAACATGTATGTTGCATGTGTGAGGGCTGTTGTGAAAACGTTCTCACACATTTAAAGTAATAATATCAATAATCAATCATCGGCAGAAATCCAGCAGAATCGAATCAACAAAATTACCCCATTTTTGCACAAATGCTCTAAAGGAACATTTCTTGGAGACAGAGTTGTTGTTAAGGCAGAAAAAATAACTCAGATTGAGTTTAGTCTAATTCACCTTTTAGCTGCGTAATGACAACGTGAACTCAACTTCACGAAGAACATATGACTCATCATTTTGTGGTTTGTTGTGTTGACCATGTTCGAATTGTGGCTGCACTGTTCATAACAGCCACAAGGGGAGCTAGGTCATTTATGCTGGCTTTACACATGAAAAAAGATACGTCCCTTTTAAACGATGCAATTATATGTTGTTAATCAATATGTCCACTAGGGGCAGTGCAGACTCGAGAGTTTCTGACAACGTAAGTCTCTCTTCATAAAGTTCTGCCATTGTTGAAATTTCCTCCTCGTTTTTTAAGATCGTTTTGATATCGTTATGATACGCTGCCCCCTACGATTTCTGGTGGTACTGCTACATTTCGTAGTTTAAATCATTTCTGCCTCCGCAGCAGCTTTGTCGTAAAGAAAAGTTCCTGCACGTGAACGAGGAACAACCACGAGCGTCAGGATTCAATCTCAGACCAGAACGTGATGATAAATCCGTGCTGCTTGTTTGTAAAGATGAAGACAGAGCGTAAGAGGCAGGGAGGAGAGATACAGAGTATTTGAACAGGACTCAAACCCTCAGTACTGAGGTGGTCTCTTTGTACAGGAAATTAAACTGTGTAGGAAGTTGTGTATTAATATGTGTTTAGCATAACAGTGTTTTCACACAGACTCAAACCACTAGAACAAGTGAAACAGAATATGAATGTAGCTCGTTTTAAAGCTAGTTATTTGACTAATTACATCGTTGTATGAAGGGAAGTGAGACAGTACATTTTCTATGTCACATGAATGTCTACGTGTTTGTGATGATCAGAGTCAGAGTGTGTTCATGTTGTGGTGATGTGGGTCAGAACCGACTGAGTCTCGTCAGAACGTCGGTCTGAGCGTCTGCAGGAGGAAACTGTCCAGACTCACGTTGCCTTCACACGATGAGCAGCTCGCTCCAAACGACGTACGTCACCGTCTGTAGTTTGCAAGTTTTCACAGGAAGTTACAGGCGCTCAGTGCATGTGCAGCTGATTGATGACATCAGATCATCAGGCTGAACCGACAGAGCCGTCGCTTTTTACCAAGAATTCAAACTATTAATTGGACTTAGGAAAAAAAAAAAAATAGATCTGATTTGCTTCAATTCAACTTTAACGTTTTAATTTAATCAGGGAATCCACATGATTGAAGGTTGCCATTAAATATCGACAAATTGGCCCAGTAGTTTTGTTAAATATGACAGAAATGCAAGTTAAAACTAAAAATTATCATCAAGAATAAAAATAAAATAGAGATCGAATCTCAAGCAACTCAGAATTCGACTCAGTCAACCATCAACCATTTGGAACATCACAGAACTAAACGTGAGGAGTAACATCACTTTCGTTTTGACAACGTCGACTGAAAGACTGTGAGGTTTGGACGAAAGTGTGGAGGCAACGTGAATAAACAATAAAACGTGAGTTCCTACATTGACTTTACATGAGTCAGGTGGAGGAAGTATAGTTTGGGTAAACAGAAGTTAACAACAGAGCAAATGGGTGGGGGTTGTCGTGGATTTCTTATTCAAGTGAGATACATAGAATCATTATTCAAGATTTTATTCATGTGGAAAAATAAAGATTTTATTATTCACATTTTCAGTTCGTCTTTATTTGCCATTTTATAAACTAGTTCTAAAGCAAAGTGAAAAGTCAAAGCTAATTTACCGTCTATATTTGGTTTATTTGAAGTTGTTCAGAAACACTATGAAATAAAATAAGACAGTAGCAAGATCGAGAAAAGGTGGAGAGTTGGTGAATCACAGGACTCAAACTTCTGTCAAGTTTATCACAGACTGTTCACTTTTCATTACAGTTTTCAGTTTGTTTGGGTTTAAAATATCATGAGCCGTCCACCTGAAAACAAAACCTGATTCCTTGATTGGCGGCTAATTGAAATCGGTGCCAATAACAAACATTATCAGCTTCTACGTTCATTAACATTGAGGAAATCCTGAATAAGGAAAAACACTTCTGTGATTAACCAGATGTGATGAAATATCCTTAACATCTGGAAACACGGAGAAAAGGTCATGAACAAGCCCCACGACTAAAGTGTGTAAACATTAAATACACAACCCCAGTGATGATAGTCCATGTGTGGACCTGTGGAGACGATACAGACCAGTTGAGATGTGCCTTTGACGATTGTTCT
>CM048045.1:24167500-24330000 GCA_026259375.1 Verasper variegatus
TTTTACTTTAGTTCATCGTCCTGCAGCCGTCAGATCTGCTGACTCATCCAACTGTGATGATCACTGTCATGAACCTGAGGAACTGCTGAGCTCAGTGTGTGTACACACACACACACACACACACACACACACACACACACACACACACACACACACACACACACACACACACACACACACACACACACACACACACACTAGAGATGTGTTTGTGCTGCCCCCTGCTGTCCCATCACTAACATTACAGCTCTGAGACTTGACTGGATGGAAAAGTGCTGAAAACAAATAAAATTAACTCAAAATGAACAAACTATATTTTGTCCCAAATTAAAATGTATATATTTATTGGGACATATGTTCTTACTTAATGTGCGAGATTACACAGAAAAATACTGATCTCTGATTGGTTGGCAGGTGGGACAGAGAACCCATCTGTTGTACCTGCAGAAAAACACACTGTAAAATACTAGACCATAGGTAGCATTGTTACCATAACATGGACATTTCCTTTCTAGTAAAATCACACTTGTAAGATTGTCTCGCTAATACGAGAAGTGGTCATTGATTAATCGTAAAATATTAAAATGCTGTACAGGAATGGTGGTTGAGAGGTGGAGGGGCTCCGCTCGCTCGGCTAACTATGGGGTTTCTCTGAAATGCAGCTACTACTTGTTACCATAGTAACAATACAGACACTTCATGATCAGATTGTTTCCTCAGCCTCTAATTTAATCACCTACAGTTTATTTTGTATTATTCTCTGACTTTCTCACAAACAGCTGAAACGGTGTCGTGTTGTTTCTCCATAGTGTTTTTTATTAGTATCATACACAAGCATGTTTCTATTAAAACACATTATATCAACTGAATCAAATCATAATGTACAAACGAGTTGAAAGCGACGTCCGTCTTCACCGCGTTGAACCCCACATGTACAAACACGGCGACAGGATCAGAAACCAAACCAGAGAAATCCAAACACAGCAGTGGTTAAACATGTGACCTGTTCAAAGTGTCATTGAGCAAGGCACTGGACAGCCAGCAGCTCACTCACTCTGTCTCTGGGTAAAAACCTTTCAAATTTACTCTTTGTTAGGCAGAAGTTTGTGTCCTTAAATATGTAAAGACTCAAATTCCAACGTAAAGACCAAGGATCAGGTGTGAAAGGTTCCTCGGTCCGGATCTAAAAGAACCACGGTTCCGTTGGTTTCGCAGTGTGAAAACACTTTTTGGACTTTTAGACCAATTTCAGGAAGTTGAGACACAATTAAACGATAAAAGAGGAAAAAAGAGGAAGAAGAGCAGAAGAGAAGCAGAAATGAGCCGAGGCACCGCAGGGAGGAAGGAGGAGAATCAATATTTGGCTGCAATTCAGTCCAAGTCATAAAAACTCACTTCCTATTGGACTTCCACAGATCCTCTGAAAATGTAGAGACATACTTTCAAAACAGAAAGAGAACCAACGACCCGCTGAACTGACAACACGCCGACCTGGAGTATTGTCAGACGCAGCCCACGTGATGACGAGTTCAGATTAAATTCAGGTCCCATTAAATATTTTAAAACTGACTGATTTGTTCCTGTTGGACTGAATCTTTGTTTTCTCAGTTTCTTTTGGATCCTGAAAAAAAAAATCTAAAACTCAAATTCAGCTCCACGCAAACAAATTAAACCATTTTAAACATCTTTGGAAAAAACATGGGATTTTATTAAAATTTATTGTAAATTTTTCTTTTTTATGTGATCATCTAAAATTCTACAACCAGGGAGCAGGTGTATCTGCTGAGGAAGATCCTGTCCGATGACCTGAAGCTACAGAGCAAGTGGACGATTTGCTCGTTTGTTGCTTCTCGTGTTTGGATTTCGTTGCTGATTCGGTTTTTAAATCCTCTGTCGTCGACCTTCAGGTGAAGATTGAACAGGATGATTGTGACACACGTGTGACATCACATCCTGCCAAGGTTCGGTTCGTACATGCAGGGTCAAAGGTCGTTACTGGATTTTTTTTTCTCCTTAAAAAAAGAAAACGGGCCAAACTTTACATCACAATGACCGTATTCCAGTGTTTCCATCTGTAAAGCACACGGAGCCTTCTCTGACATCACGTACTTAGAAACATGTAGAAACTGTTTAAAGCACAATATCAATACTTCTGTTTTATTGCACTGTTTTAAGGACATTTCGTGTTGTGTTCTTTACGTCTTTATAGGTTAACACTCACTGGATTAAGGCCATTTCACGATAAAGTCGCACCAAAATAACTTTTAACATCGTCAGGTCCCTACAGATATACAATCTCTGCCCTCCGCATGCAAACAAAAGAGCTCAGAGCCAATCAGAAGCCAAGGATTTCAAGGTTCACAGGCTTGGGATGATGAACCAGGACCATCTGGTTCAGGAGACAACTGGTCAGAGTCTGAATCCCAACAAACGAGAGACCTCTTTAAAGGTGGGATTCTAGTTATTATTGTTTTTGTACTTAAAGAAGATGAAGATTCGACTTTCAGAAAATCCCAATGTCTTTCAAGTGTAAGTGTGATTCACACACAGGACTCTTCTGACTTTACCGAGCAACTGGCCAGATATGTCAAGATCCTTTTCACGATTCTTACAACTACTTCTGGCAAACATCAGAAGTGAACATGAACTGGTACGATTCATCGCCTCCTGCCTCAGACACGTTTGGTCTCGCTGGTCGAACTGGAGTCGGTCCCAGTTGACATTGGCTGAGCTGGCGGGTTTCACCCTGGACACGTCGCCAGCTCGTCTATATTCACACATACAGACAGTTTAGAGTCTCCAGTTAATGTGACCCCCATCCGCACTGTGGGGGGGGCACCAGAGTACCTGAAGGAAACCCACTCAGTTTGGCCCCAGTGGTACTGGGATTCCAACTGAGAACCTCCTTGCAGTGATGCTAACCACTGCTCCACTGCGCCACCATATATAGGATCAATATGCTTTTTTTGTCGTAGACTGAATATTTGAGGTCTCGACCACTAAATTGCTTTATTCCCGTTTCAAACCTCTGTGAACTCCTGCTGCTGGATTTCTATCAAACTACGGCGAACTGTACCTTTGAAATCCTCTTGGCCATCTGATCCGCCTGACGGCATCAACAACTAAAGATCACTGTGCTGGCTGATCAACAGATCAATAAACTCCCAGTGGCCCTGAATGGAGTCAGACAACTCGTGGCTGCTTCAGGAAACACAACCTGAAACCTGAAACCTGGAGCAGCTGGAGAACAGGCCGCTGTTAAGAGGCTGAACAGGATCCAGACTTAAATCCTCAGAGTAAAACGACTCAATGGGAATTATTCTTGATGTTCTCTGGTCTGATAAAGAGCGACACCCGCTGGGGCCTCGGTTCACACAGCTCCTCCAGGTCAGCTCTGGGTAGTTATTAAGAAATAAGCAGCTTTCCACTGTCGGGCTAAAGAGGGCGCTGTTGTGAAAATCACATTTCAAGGAAAAACAAAAGGACTTTCCCCCAATAAAAGGTGTGAAGAGATCGGGAGTTTGACCTTGTGTTGCAGTACGTTGGACCTTATAAGCCACGTTTGGCCCGACAGTGTAAAGAGCGTGTGCAAGCAGATTGAATCTCCCACGTACACCGCTGACCGTTTGACCACTCTTCACCAAAATGACCACGGTACAGAGAAACATACAGACAGGTCGCGTTCCTGCCTGCTCTGACGTCTGATTGGCTGCGGACCAGGATGTGTCGGGACGTGATACAACCAATAATGTTACAGCTGAAACAAACCATGAGGGCGTGGCCATACTGCTGATGAGGATCTTTGGACAAAGCTACGTGCTCATGTTTCAAGTCCCAACTTCTAAATCAGGAATCGAAGAATAAAATCTTAAATTGTTTCTCTCTTTACAAACATCTGTTTTGTGTAAGTCAGTGTTGTGTGTTTAAACACAAATTGTACTGAGTGGTTTTACTAAAGGTTTGAATGCCTGAATATTTGTTGTTACTCCCAAATGATTCAATAGACGACATAAATAAATATATCTTAAGAAGTTTTCCTTGTGTTGCATCGATGCAGAACAAACTTTGGAATCGTAAATCTATCATATCTGGTTTATCACAAATACTAACATTAGCAAATCTATGGCTAACAATATACAAATGGAATCATTCCCACAGAATTCTCATGTTATATTCTTATGTCTGACTCCATTTGTCATGTTTTACACTAATAATCACAGAAGAAAAATCAATGGATGAAAACATTGAAGTAAATCGATTTTAAAATAAAAATGTAATATGTGGCTTTTAATGAGTCTTATTACAATTCTCCATTTAAAGCCAGGGTGTGAACATTGCAGCCTGATCACGTGACACCCCTGGTCCAATCAGCAGACGTCTCAGAGCAGAAAACACTGAACTCCGGCTGAGCGTTCAGAGAAAACTCAAACAATAAAAAACAACCATATAAAACAAATAAGAAATAAAAAGCTTATTACAGAGATATGAACAGAAACAATAACAATCTCCTTCTCCAGTTTAAGTACCACTTCATTAAATCTGGACAGACCAGCTTATATCACAATAAGAAGATTATTAACATTATTCTCATTATTAATATCTTACAAAACCAAAATCAACAGTGCAATAAAAAGGTTTTTAATCCCTCGCTCAGCAGGAGAGAGAGAAAGACAGCGAGGGGCTGGGCGACGAGGAAAGAGAGGAAGAAGGTAACATCCAAAAATAAGAAAAAGGAAGGAAGGAAAGATAGAGGGAGTACAGAGGAGGACAAGCAGTTTACAACAGACGAGGGAGGAAGAGGAGCTTCTAAGGATTATATAAAGGTGAAATAATGGATGGAGAGATGCTGTGGAGGTAGAGAGGGGAAAATGGAAGGAGAGAGGGAGGGATGAAAATCAATAGGGGTGGGAAGAAGAGGAGAGGAAATGATGATGGCAGGTAATTGGATTAGGAAATGATCAGATCCACAAAACAGGCTCCAGCCAACAAAGTGTGTTTATGGCCTTTGGAAAGAAAAAGCAAAGGGATATTTATCAGTTTGTAGTTTTTTGGCAGTTACGATGAAGATCAACAGTCAAAATGGCGACGGTTTGATTAAATAAAAACATGATGGAAGTTGTTGTGTGGATCTGTAAAGATGCACTGATACCACTTCACTGTTAAAACCGAGATGACCTCACTTCATCGAGCTCCTGCTATCTGCTGTGAACTCTTCCTCTTCCTCTTCCTCAGACATTAAAACCACACCCACCCGTCCATGGAACATTCACAGACTCACTTTGACCTAATTATTGTTTAATACTGTTTCTTTCACGTGGAGCAACTCATTTCTCGCTGCCGCAGATTTCGAAGCGTTTGAATCCACTTGCGTGTTCACGTCTTTCTGCACATTTCCGTTAACTAAACCAACGCTACCGTCACTAACTGAGCTGCAGGAGGATTTCTTCAGCTGCGACAATCAGACAAATTGGCCAAAAGAATATATATTAAGATGTGAAAAGTGAGGTTTAGATTTAAAAACATCACACAGTCAAACAGAATAAGACGATTCCGTGAGGTTGTCAGGAGCGTTGAAGAAATGTTTTTCTTCAACTACCACATAAACCAAAAAACGGATGTCGTTTAATTCACGGTGAGAAATCACCAGGAAAAGAGATTAAGTCGGAAACGTCGGAGGCTTTGATCCAGCTGCGGAGAAACCGAAGCCCAGAGGTATCAATGCATCCAGAGGTGGAGGGCGGGGGTGGGTGGAGGGAGGGTGATAGTGTGGGGAGAGGGAGTACAGATGTTGTTGAAGAGCAGTGGGGGTGAGATGGGTGGGGGGGTGGGGAATGGTGATCAGAGAGAGGGTGTGTGGGCGTGGCCTGTTTGGTAGGGGGCGTGTCTCTGTTCTCAGGAACTCCTCTTAGTCCGGGAGTGTTGGATCAACCACTGGAGGGTGATGTCTGCAGAGAGAGAGAGAGAGAGAGAGAGACAGAGACAGAGACAGAGACAGAGACAGAGACAGAGAGAGAAAGAGAGGGGTGACGTCAGCAGAGTGGGTGTGTGTCTCATTTATTATTTTATTAATTAATACGACTTAATTCTTCAAATCACTCGAACAAAAACAGCCTAAAATACCCATTTATTTTTCTGATCCTCTCTTGACGTTTTGTACTGTTGTGTTTAATTATATCTGCATCATCGTCCATGTTAAATGAAAAACAACAACAATATGTCCACGTGTTTTGTTGTTTTTATTGAACAATGAATCTGCTGCATCTCCCACAGCTCCTTCACAATAAAAGCCTCCTGTTTAGTGTGAAGCAGGAGGAAATTGTGTGGTTTCACCAGCGATAATTTACCAGCAGGAAGTGATGAGTGAACAACAGAGTGACACTTATAACTGGACACATGAGCAGGAACACAGGACATCGCAAAGTGTGGATGTCGGGTGTAACCATAGCAACAGAGATGTTTTAAAACTAAAACGTATCAGTGTGGACAAAGAAAATGGAATTCATCATGTCACTGAGGGTATAAAAGTGGAAATGTCTGTGTGTGTGTTAGTGTGTGTAGGTGTGTGTGTGTCATACCGATGTTGTCCTTTTCCTTGCAGGAGATGGAGTAGCAGCAGATCTCTCTGTCCTGGATGGCCGACAGGTTCCTGATTAGATAAATAACAGGACGTACGAATGTCAGACAAAATTCTTTAGTGCCTAAATTAATAATGTGAAACCAAAACAAATCAGATCCAATAAAACTATGGAATAAACACATGAATATAATAAAATATCATGAGTGGACATACATCCTCTCTATGAGCTCCTTCTCATCCAGAGCTCCTGGTAGGTCTCTCTTATTCCCCAGAACCAGAACCTGCAGACACACACACACAGAACACAGCAGATTAAAACACTGGCCCAGTCAGGTCAGTCGGGTTCTGTCAGTTTGGGTCGGTTCAGTCTGTCTCGTAGGTTCTGGGCAGGTAGTTCCAGTCAGGGTTTGTGTTGGACTTGGGTTGGGTCATTCTGGTCCGAGTCTGTTCTGGTTCTTACAGGAATTCCCTGCAGCTGCGGTTTGTCCAGCAGGTTGTGGAGTTCGTTCTTGGAGGCTTCGATTTTCTCTGGATCTGCTGCGTCGACCATGTAACTAAAAACCAAAGAAAAAAAAAATCACTTAACATCTGTTATTTCATTCAAAGTGTCTCAATCGACTTTCACAACTTCTACAACCAAAACTTCAACCTCACTGTTTCTTCGATTATGACACAGATTTGTTTTCAGTTCACTTCTCTGAATTTGTATTGTTTACACAGTTTACAAATCTCCTGGATCCTTGTGTGTCCTAAACTGAACTTCAAGTGAAACGTGGCACAAACCCTCAGCATCACTTTCACTTCATCCAAACTGTCATTGCAGAAAAAGCTCTCTGTTGCGTGAATCTGACCCGTTTGCCCTGGAGCTTTCCAGTCCACGTCCCACCAACACAACTGGGTCAATACATCACGAGACCAGAGGCCACTTTCACTCAGGGTGTTTTCACTTCCCCAACATGTTTACTTTGATTTGACCAAACTCTTGTCAGCAACCGTTTTTAAATATTAGATTTACTTCTGATAATTATCTAAGAAACAGAACAGAAGGATGAGTCAGACTTGACTTTCTCTCTCTCTCTCATTCTGCTAACATCTCTCTGGGGTCGCTGTTTTGTTTGGACCGGGCAGTGACGTCCTAGCGGCCCAGTTAAAGTGACAGCAACCACAGGTTAAGAAACAGGGACTTACACGATAGCGCTGACTCCTCGGCAGTAACGCTCCCACATGCTCCTGAAACGAGGCTGACCGCCGATATCCCACAACTACAGACACAGACAGAGCAGCTCCGTTAGACAGGGTCATGAGTAAATTCATTAATACACATAATTAACTGAGAATAAACAAAAACAGAAAAACAGAACTGACACTTGAAGAAAACGTTCAAGGGTAAAACACCACATTAATTTAAGTTTTGCTAAGAAAACAAATTTCTCCTGGTGAAAAAGGGGTCACACACGTAGAAGTGTCTGTGGTGATAAGAGCTTGATCCACGTGATCTCCACAGCGGAGTTAATAGTCACTTCCTGTCTCTGTCTGCTGATCCACCTCTTTGTTCCTGTTGTTAATGCGTCTGTGCAGAAAATGTGTGAAAGGAAAACTCGTGTCTGAAAACCGCTCTCTTGATAGATCCGATTTTCTGGAGTTTGTCTTTCACATGTGAAGCAGCAGCAGCAGATTGTTCCGGGTCCGACTCGTTCACAACAACAGGAACACGTGGGGAACATTCAATACACTCAGTATGAATGTGCACAGACAGGTAGAAGGGGCCGAAGCAGGGAATTTAACTACCAACCTTGATGGTGACGTTGCCTTTAGTGATCTTCCTCATGTTGAATCCAACTGTAGGAATCATGTCTTCACTAAACTGCCCCGACTGAAACACACAAACACAAAAAACACACGTTACTAATGAATATACACCACAACTGATTATGATGCTGTACGACACCGTTACATTAGACAATATCAGAAAATATATAATCAACTGATTTAAACTTATATGAAGGCAAAATGTAAAATAAAAGACCCACTCAGGTGTTATATATTAGACCTAATCACGCTCCTTTGAATTTTGCAGCACCAGTTTGACCCGTTATAATTTTTATTGGTACTTTAAAGACAGTAAGAAGCAGCCAGACTTCTCACTAAATCTACTCACACAGAAAATAATGCTGGTTTTAGCTTCTCTTCATTGGCTTCCAGTACATATTTAGTATTGATTTTTAGATTTATCGCTGACTTTAAAGGCCGATTCTGGACTTGCAGCCAAGTACATTTCAGACCTTTTGACACCATATGAGGTTTGTTATAACCTGAGGTCCTCAGTGAAGGTCCTGCTCCACAGGCCCGAGGACCAGAGGTAACTGGGCCTTGTCTGTCAGAGCAGCTTGGAACAATCTCCCTGAGGAGATCCGTCTGGAAAACTCCCTCTATTTTAAACCTGTCCTAAAAAGACACGTTCTTAAACTGAACTATTCACTGATCATTTACTAATGTTTTACTTTATCTTGTTTCTCATCAGTAACATTCTTTATTTTTGTATTTGTACTAAATAACTGTGATTTTAAATCTTTTCTCAGTCTTTTTATTGTTAACTGGTCAAGCACCTGGTCACTGTGCTTGGAAATCAAGTTTATTATATTATTATTATTATTATTAACAACCTGACCACTCATATTACATCATTAAACACATTTATACAGAAACTTGTATATAAATCTCAATAGATTTGAAGATGTCATCGATAAATTAGAGCAGCAGAGGACGCTGATGTTGGGGGGGGGGGTATGACAGGGAGGAAAGGTCACTGTGACAGCCGCAGCGGGGGGGGGGGTCGACCCTCTGACTCTGGACCACTCCTCCTAACAAGCACGCGGAGCAGATGACAGATCCGGTCTCAAATCTGCTTTTTCCTTTTTTAAATAAAACCCCTGAATCTCCCGGGTGGAGGTGAGAGACCTCGGCCGGTGCAGATGTGCGAACAGCTGGGCGGAGTGACTGACACATTAACAGCTGTTCGTCTGTAACCAGAGAGAAACTCAGCCAGACTTTAATAAACTGAGAACAACGGCCCACGTGTATGAACGCCACACGGTGACCGGTGGGTCGTCCCGAGCAGCGGGGAGCTGACCTCACCTCCGCAGGGTAACAATAGATGCAGCAGGATGCTAACTGGAGAACTGTCTGGCGTTAGCACATCTGTTAGCGGCGCCACTAGCCTCGGACTCACCGCTATCACGTTGACGAAGGTGGTCTTGCCGGAGTACTGCAGCCCCACCAGGGTCAGCTCCATCTCCTCCTTCCAGAACAGCGCCTTGAACCAGTCCAGCAGTTTGTTGATGAGCGCTATCATCTTGACGCCTGACGCTAATGCTAATGCTAGCTGCTGCTGCTGCTGCTACGGCTAGGTGGAGGTGCTAGCGAGCTAGCTGGCTAACGCCCCGGCAGTCCTTCGAGACGCTGACCGTCACTGACACACCCGCGGACGGGGCCGGGAAACCGGGCAGCAGCGACTGTGTTAGTGTGAGCCGCGGAGGAGGTTCGATACCTCGGTGTTTGCAGGTTTAATGTCCGCTGTGAGTTTTCTGACGTGTTTACTAGCGACGCCTTTTACCACAGAGCCGTCAACAGCGGAAACCAGTCGCAACACATCCGGTGCAGCCCTTCAAAATAAATCTCCATTTTACACCGGTTGTTTTAAACATATCGTCAAACAAAGGTTCCACGTGGACAACATATGAAGTAAAATGAACAAGAATCATAATGTGTCATTTAAAGGTTTTGTTTATTCTACAGTTCCTTTGTTATCGGTCGTGTCTTGGGGTTCGGTTGGAAGTGACAGCTCCACTTCCTGTTTGGGTGGGGCTGATATATGAAGAAGAAGAGAGGAGAAACAAGAGGAGATACAAACTCCTGTGTGTCTGAAACACCGCCCCCTGCTGGAGACACAAGGTACTCATCACTGATCGTCTTTCTATACAGTCACTGCTTCACTTCCTATATCAAATGTATTAAAAAAACACTTTCACTGAGTCAAAGATCATAAATTTATATTTTATTTGATTTCATATAAACACTGTAAAGGAGATTTTGTGGTTTTTTTTTCAATTTGGTTCCTTTAGTTCGAGCTTCTTGGTTCAGTTCTGACGTTCTTGGTTCTGAATGAGTTCTTCGGGTTCTCTTGATGTTCAGTCTCAGTTCCTGTTTGTTTCCTAAGATTCTGCTGGTTCTTTAACTCTCGATCCGTAACGGCCTCAGGTCTTTGGATTCTGCTGCTGGTGTTTGTGTCTCGTTTCCATGAGTTGGGTTCTGAGGTCTCCTGGGTTCCATCAGGAGCGTAGAGGTTCTGTGTGGCATCAGTCCCTCTGGCTTTGTGTGTTGTCCAGGTGGAGGTTGTGTAGCTGTATGCTGACGTCCTCCTCTGGGTTCTGCTGGCTCTGATTCTGCTCCTGAAGAGAAAAATATGTTTTTAAAAGGTGTTGAAGTCACAAATTCCCTGACATCATCGGTGCAAGATGGCAGCGCTTGTATCTGAGATATTCTGGCCTCATTTCAGAGTAGTGGTCGTCCATCTTTATTTACTGTCTATGTTAGAAAGCAACGGAGCTGAGAGTCACAGTCAGATGAGGAAATTCAGAAAGTTAGAGACGTTTAGTTTAGTTTGAGATCCGCTCACATTAAGTCAGATATTAAACTTTTCTGAGGACAGTAACTGTTTGACGAGTTGTCAGGTCACTAGAAGGATCTCAGTGTGTGTTGGTCTGGTACCTGGTCGTGCTGCAGCTTGGAGCTGTACTGGGCCAGAGTGTAGTACAGGAACTGGTACTGCTCTGTGGTTTGGATCATCCCCCCCCTGCAGGTCAGACATGTTAGCTAACAGGTCGAACCATGACGACAGAGAACCAGAGATTACTTTCTTTTACCAACCTGTCGAGTCGAAGCTGACAAACCGTCTCCAGGACGTCAACCTGACCAGTTTCTCTGAGCTGCTGACAACTGATGCTGCTCGCTATGAAACAACCCGTCCTGCCGATACCTGCACTGAGAGGAGGAAGGGAACAGGAAGAGGAGGAAGAGGAGGAAGAGGAGGAAGAGAGAGGTTTGGTTTCCAAAAGTTGCTTTTTTGACCCATTTCAAGGAAAAATCCAGATCATCTCTACAGGACAAAAACTAATAATACGAGTTAATGGATGACTGTAAACCCTCGTCCAACAGCCCATGGTCGACTGCAGGCCTGAATATTCTCCATCATCTGATAACATGTATGTTCTACCCTCAAACAGACCTTCAGCAGTTCCTCCTGAACCGGCACCAGCTCCACTCTGCCAGCAATCTGAGCCCGGTTCCTGTGTTCAGTCAGTTTCACAGAACCACATAGAAAGTTCAGGAGTCAACATGTTCCTTCTTCTTCTTCACAGAAATAAATGAAAAGAAAAAACCTGCCCAACTTTTTAAAGCTCAAACTGTGCCACCAGCCGAGGACACTGAACAAACGAGTGCTCCAGGGTCTGTGAACAGAATAATCACTGAATTCGCAGAATTGTGCCTGGACTTTCTCCGGAGTCACACATAACAACACAGCAGGAGATTCTCCGCTCTGAGGCATTCAACAAGGGTTCATGTGGAGCAGCAGACAGAGGCAGGAAGTAACGTATTCATTCTGCTGCAGAGATCATGTGTGCTTTCTCTGAATGTACAACACGAGAACCAACCTGCAGTGGACTATGATTGGTCCAGGCCCGGGGACGGAGTCTGTGATTGGCTGGGAGCCGGACGGTATGAGGGACCTGCTGTACGACTCCACCTCCTCCACCAGCCCCAGCACAGGAGTGGTGCATTGTGGGATGTGGTGGTCGGGCCAAGAGGTGAACCAGTAGTGTCTGACAGGACGACACTCCGAACATACCTGTCCACACAACACACAACACACAACAAACACACACACACACACACACACACACACACACACACACACACACACACACACACACACAGGTCAGGGGACTTTTAATCCAGTTTGAAGTCACATTTTTACACTTTTTAGATCTTGGTGGTTTTACACTCTATACTATATATTTGAAGCAGATGAAGGATTTTAGTCGTCGTATGTCTGGATCTGAAGTTTTCAGAGAAACAAGCTGAGCAAACGTTAGCGGCAGCTCGACTCACAGCCAATCAGAGACGAGTCAGAGAAACACTCCTGATAAAAACCTCCTGAACCATCTACACTGAAGGAATCCTAACCAGGGGAAGACTACAACTCCCATCATCCCACGCTGCTTCACCACATCAAAAGACTGTCTGTGGTTGTAGTTTTCATTGAGACGCCCCCTGGTGGTGGTAAATTACATTTCGTGGATGTGGACTTGAAGCTCTGGGGCTTGAGATTCTTCCTTGTACTTATTTCTGTGACTGAACGTGAAACAGATGATTTATGGTGTTTGTCGTGTACCTGGATCTCCATGTCGGTGATTGTGAACCCATCCTTCTCTTGGCTGTCTCTCACTCTGAGGACGAATCTCCCAAATCGACTCGTCTTTCCATCCTCTTCGTCCTCTTCCCTCTGCTCCTCCTCATCTTCATCCTCCCTCTTCACACTCGTCCTCATCGTGTCCCTCGGCTGAGGCCAGTACAGCTCACATTTCTGGCTCAAATGCACAGACGCATGTTTAAGGACAAAACCACTGATGGACCAAAGTTTTCCTTTGTATGTAAGAATCTGTCGGGAGGAGGACGAAGGAGTTCCATCTCCTCACCTCGTTGTTCTCCTTGAGTCTGGTAATCATGACGATGATGCTGCTCCTCTCCTGCCACACCATGTCCCAGAAGTCCCCCACAGTGTGCACCATCGGCCCCTGGGTGGCGATGTAGGTCCTCGGGGCTCCGTTGTAACCCTGCAGCACGGAGACAGAGGTGAGTTACCGCGGCAACATCGAAGACCTCAACATATTGAAACTGTAAAACCGAGGTTTTAGTTGTAAAAAATTGTGAAATGGATCAAGAAATTTTTTATTTAATTAATAAAACAATTATTGACTAAAACACAGATCTCCATCATCTTCTTTGAGCCATGTGACAGGAAGTCAACAATTCAGACTCAATGACAACAATTAATCTACATGAATGTTTTTATACGTGTTAACAAATGTCATGTGTGTTTGTAGCTTTTTAATTGTGTGAAACAAACTTGGTGTGTCATTACACTGCAACAAAAACACACACAGCTGAGGCTGCAGAGTGTGAGGGGTGCGTGGGCTGGTGGAGCGGGGGTGAGTTCAGGATGTGTCACTTCCTCCCTTACTTCCTGTGGTTTTCCTGGTTGTCAGAATCCTACGCTGACAAAACCAATGGCTCATGACTCAGTTTCTGTCTGTTTTGCTGTCCAACCCACACACACACACACACACACACACACACACACACACACACACACACCAAAACAGGAAGACTGACGCCCACGCTGAGTGACAGTTTCAAACTGCTTGTTTTCTTTTTCCCCGTCACTTCCACAAATATTGTGAGAACCTTAAAATCTGTCAACATCTGTGTCTCCAGATCCAAACTGTCGGAATGTGGCTGCAGATCTGGCAGGATTCTTTTTCTCCTCCTCAGGGGATTCCACAGGGTTCTGTACTCGATCCCCTTATCTTCTCGATCACCTCCAGTGGTCTGGTGGTTTTTCTTATCGCTGCTACACAGATGACAGCGAGCTCCATGGGTCCTTCCTGTCAGAAGACCTCAGTATCTGAGGGCTCGGTTTTATCCATCTCAGTTGGTGTTCTAAAGCAGTGGCTAAAAAATGATAATACAAATTTCCTCCAACATGTCCGCAGCATGGACGTGTTTGTTTTATCACCTATACCAGCTGTCAGTGTTTAGAAATCTGCAGGGCAACTTGACACAATATGAAATATCGTTAGACTCTGACCCTGATGTAGTTGGCGTTGATGTAGCGGTCTGGTCCCGCCTCGTCCTCTGAGCTCCTCAGAATCACCCGACTCTCAGGATCTAAAGAGTCAACAACAAACGACAGTGGTAAACGAGTGAAAACCTATTTGACATTGTTTCTACTGAGGACGGGAGGACGGGAGGGACACTGACTGGGGAGGATGGTCTTATATCTGTCTTTCATCGTGTGTCCTGGAACGTCGAGCTCTGCAGTGCTCACAAAGTTCGGAGGGATCTTCTGTGGAGGAGACAGGGACGAGCTGGACGTTAAAACAAACACACCTCGTCTCGTGCTCGGCTCATATGCAGAAGTTAACGTGAACTTTTGAAACTGTAGAAACTCAGTGGGTTTGACGCGATCATTACCTGGTACTCGACATTCAGTGCGTTTGTGTCGGTGGCCGCTTGCTGCAGGAGGGCGTGTGTGAGTGGTCGGGAGGAGGTGTGAAGCAGCTGAAGCCACACCTCCTTTGGGGTGGAGACAGAGCACACAGGCTCCTCCCCCAGTGTGCTTACATTTAGTAGCAGCGACAGATTGGAGCCCCGCCTACAAAACACAAAGACAAATTCAGATTTTAAAAGGTTTTAAAAAGAGGAAATTTATAGAAAGTACGACATTTAGTAAATTCGATAAGTAACAATTTTGTAATTAGTACATTTGAAGATGGCGACATTTTGGAAAGTGTCAGGACAAACGTTTTGGGAAGATTTAAACTGTTACGATATTTTAAATAATTGTATGTGTGTATGTGTGGTTGACACCCACCTCTCTTGCAGACGGACCGAGGCTTTGCGTGGGGGTGTGGTCATTGGCGGGGGGGTGGTTGGGTCCCCGGGGGGAGGGGAGGCTGCGCGAACTGCCGACATACTTGTGTGTATTGATCTCGGGTGTTGGTCACATCACCGAGCTGTCGAAGTCAGACACAGAAACATTTTTTTAACCTTTCAGTCAACAACAGGAAACGTACATTTTACACATCGACAGGAAAAAACTGCTGCTGCCACAAAAACAGCAACTTAACAGAGAAACTAAAAGAGACGGAGGAAACTCTGAAGAGCAGCGATCACGACTCAGTGACGCTGCAAAGATTCAAAATTTGTTGGTTTAAAAACTCTGAAGGAAAATTGAAAAACTCATCAACACAACATCAAAGGTATCAACAGTGTCTGTGATCTAACAACAGGATGTTGGGTCATTACCAAACTTCTGTACAAATTAAAACGTTACGTTCAGGCTCCTCGTGTTTCTTCAGGCAGCTCCTCAATCAACATGTGTGTGAAGTAACAAGAAAAGGAATGATGAGATGACAAGTGTGTGTGTGTGTGTGTGTGTGTGTGTGTGTGTGTGTGTGTGTGTGTGTGCTACTCAGTGCGTTTCCGCATCAGTTTGGATCTGAAATGTTTCAGTGTGTCTATCGGAAGAGAGTTTCCTCATATCAGTAAGTCCCACACACACACACACACACACACACACACACACACACAAACGATTGTGTCTCCATGGCTTAAGAGGACATTACATTAATTTCCTGTAGGTAATTTAATTTAAACGTTAACCAAAGTTATGACTTACCGAACCTTAAACTAAACCCACACACACACACACGATGTTTGTGTTTGCAAACACTTGAGACGAAGCCTCGGTCTGTTCTGTCTTCTTGTGAAACATCAACGGCTCCGATGACACAACGATCCTTCCTATACATTCAGACAGTGAATGAACAGCTCTTCAGATATTAACGACCCCCCCCCCCCCATGATCCTTCCACATGGCGCCACCATCAGGACAAACTTTACATCTTTAGCCCCTCTTCTGACAAAACCAGATCAAATAGATAAATAGATCAATTGTGATCGGTTTAGTTTTGTCCAATTTAAGACTCATATCAGGGTTAGGGGTTCATCGATCATCACGAAGCATAACATAACAAAAATGTTTATTTGCACAATATCATATATATGTTTTTAACATGATATCAAGAACAACATTGTGACAGCTACTATATAAATGTAATATAATTATTTGAATATGTAAATATATTTGTGTCTCCACGCTGCCAACAGCCAGTGGCAGGATCCATTGTTTCCCCGTACGCCCGTCCTGTTCTTGTGAACACAATATCTCAAGAATGCATTGAGGGGATTTCTTCAGATTTAGTACAAATACTCACTTGGACTCAAAAAAGAGCCGATTAGAACTCAGTGTTCTTAGGTCAAAGGTCAAAAGGTCACTGTGATCTCATTTGAGCCTGGGGAAAAAGCAAATAACCACAGGGCGGTAGTTCTAGTTAACAACATGTTTTAGGTCAGATTAGACAAATAAGATCAGTGACAGAAGTTGTTTTTTTAAGAATAAAGTTACAACTACATGTTTGTCAGAAAGTGTTGATAATTGTTCTGATCGTTCTTACCAGGTATTGTTGATCTGCTGCTTCTCCATGTTAGCAACACTGCTCAGGCATCTAACTAACTCATTAACCAACCAGCCAGCCGACTACCTGAGCAGGTAACTAACTACCTAACTAACTAACCGACCAAATAAGAAACTCAAAGAGGGAGTTCTCTGTGTATTTCTCACCCTCTTCAAATGAAATAAATGACAAACCAGGGGCAAGAAGAAACAAGTGAACAGAGAGAGTGAGGGAGAGAGAGAGAGAGAAAGTGAAGGATAGAACAACGAGGTGAAGAGCAGCAGGAATAGACATGTCCTGTTTTTCTAGCCGTCTTTTCCCTGATTCGAAGATTTCGGTTAGAGGGAAAGAAAACAGAGAAAATGAGTCAGATAGCGAATGAAAAGATGGAGGGATGATAAAAGAAAGGAAGAGATGCTCCAGGCGTTGATTATTAACACACCGACAGCAGCTGCTCATGAATCATTCATGTCAGATCGTACAGCCGCAGCACAGAAACATAGAAAACACACCTTCGTCCAACGTAAACACAGACGTGATCACGATCATCTCAAAGAAACATCTACGTTAAACCTTCACGATGTTTCTGTGCTTTCGAACTTTGACCCGAACTTTTGACTTTGTTTCACAAAACTGTTAAATCCAACCTGGAGGTGCTGAGGTTAGATATTTGATAGAGTTAGCTTAGCATCAGTCGCTAAGAACCAGGTCTGTAAGTGTTTTGATATAGACACCTGTGACAGTGTCTGTATATAAAGACAATCAGTGACTGTATATAATGTTATTTATTTCATATATATCATTGAAGTTTTTTTTAGAGTGTAGGTGACAAGTAGTAAATTGACACCCGATAGTAAAGTACTTTAATCAATAGTGTAAGAATAACTCTGATCTGTAATTTATCACACACATTCTGATATTGTACATATATTTTATACATGTCTTTCTCCTTGTACTAACAGTACTTTTCTACTTAATATGTTTGTTAGGCCCTAAATCAAACGTCAGAAACCTACTTGGTAAAAATAGCAAGTAACAACAAAGTATGAAAATATTATCTTATTATATAATCTATTACAAGTTTAAATCTAGTATAAAAAATCTTTAAACAAACTCGCACAAGTATTAACAGGAAAACAAAACAAATTACTGAAAATCAAGTCAAGTTTGTTATTTTCACTTTAATATATGGAGAAATATTTTTGATATTTGTGAAATAGTTTAATCTCACATTATATTATATTATTTTAAATTATCTGTCGGCATCAAAGTGAAATACTTAAGTACAAGTACAAGTAGTTTCAAACTGTCCTGAATAAATCAGATATTATAAAATACTTAAATAATAATATAAAACCCACATTAAGAGATTGTAAACATTAAATTCGAAATATTTAAATTATGGTCACTCTCACTGTGTGTGTGTGTGTGTGTGTGTGTGTGTGTGTGTGTGTGTGTGTTCACCTGTTCATTCACAGTTATCCTTCAGGTCACCAAGTTCTCATCACCTCCTCTTCCTCACTCCCTTGTCTTCTCCTCTGTCCTCGTCTTTGTCTCCTTCTCTCTCATCTGTTGCTGTTGTTCTCTGTTGTTCTGTCTTTACTTTCTACCTTCTCTGCCACTTCCTTTTCTGCACCCGCCCACTCTCTCATTATCACACACACACACACACACACACACACACACACACACACACACACACACACACACACTTTCTATTCCCCTCATCCAAGGTTATGGGTCCCCTCTAGACTGCACGCCACAGGCTTGACTATTGTGTATTTGTGTGCATGTGTGTGTGCATCTGTGTGTGTGTGTGTGTGTGTGTGTGATGCCATCAGCACTGTTTCTCAGTGGGGTCGTATAAACTGATTCTACATGTCTTCTTCTCTCCGGCTGTCAGATGAACAGCAGCAGGATACGATCCCATCGAGACGCAGTCGGCGTGGCGAACCTGCGAGCGCTATTAGCAGTCACCATAGAAATAGAATTAACAGGAGAGACACTGTGGTTCGCCACAGATCTGCTGCTCTGAGTCAGACGAGAATCACACCGCGGGGGTCACGATGATTGTTCAGAGCCGTCACGTAGTTTAATTTGTGTGCTGCCAAAAAAACTGATTAAAACTGCTGTTGGTGTTCAGGGCCTGTTGTTCCGCCATATTGCTGTTGTCTTATTGTGTTCGTCTGATGCTGAACACATTGGTCATGTTCACCTGAGGTTGAACTCAAGTTATTCACTGTGGCCGATAAGCAGCATCCAAAGACTGTTTATAAAAACAGACGTAGACTCTTGAGTCTGGAAAGTGAACTCAAAGCAGAAGTGGCTAAAACCGTCATTCTGTCTAATGACCAGCAGGGGGCGACTCCACTGGTAGTTTCTATAGAAAGTGACTCTACTTCTCACTTTATAACGTCAGTAACATTCAGGAGTTTGTGTCTCAGTCTCTAGTTTCAAGTCTTCTTCAAACAGCTGATGATCATTTAGTAGATTATGATCATTCAGAGTCAAACAGACCATGAAGCACCGGATGTAATGGGGGGGGGGGGGTACCACAGTGTGATCGACAGATAGTACTGTCCAATGGGTGCAGGCTGCACAGTGTAGGTGTAGTGTTCTCAAGCTCTGTCAGGCTCCACCCCCTGCTCCTCCAAATATGGTTACGTCTGGTTGCAAAAAACAAGATGGTGCTGAACAACACGTCAAACTCGAGGCCTTAAAATGTCAGGAGGACCAGGTACGCAACCGACGAAGACCTGGTCAGGTTGAATCAAAATGAGATGGTCCGGTCTTCCTATTGCGTCATCAGGTTGTCCCCCTGTTACAGCCATCGCCTAGCAACAAAGCCTACAAACATGTGAACTGTGAACTGTTCGGTTGAGTACTTACATTTGTATATGTCAGATGGAGTTTCTTAATTTTAATAACGCAGCCTCTCGTGTTTCTGTAACTTCTTTATATTTTGTACCTTTTATTGCTCTTCATCGTTTGCCTGTTGTGATTCTTTGAGCGTTGTGCGATTACAGCTGCTGAAAGTCTTCAATGGTTTTAACTTAAATGTCTACAAACCAAATTTCCCCCCTGAACGATGAACGCAGAATGACTGAGTGAATGAGACCTGAGTGTCGGAGCCAACTCCAGCAGATGCAGTGTTGTTGACTTCAGTGTCCCCCTGTGAAGCTTTCTCATTAGTTTCTATGGTAATTCAGCAGCGGGACGGAAAAACGAGTCACTGCTGAAACACAAACTGAACATCCACAACTGTCGACCGTGTAATAAAAGGGACACGCAGCGAGAATGGAGAGACGAACGTGGGGGCGCCGAAAAGAGGAAGAGGGGTTTGAGGGTCAGGAACAGAATGAGATCAGAGGAAAAAATAAGATGCGATTGTAAATAGAGAGGAGAGAAAAATAAGTCAGACTTAAACCAGTGACGCCGGAAAGAACCCGCACCAGAGTCCATTCATCTTTGCAACCATTTAACTGTTTTATTTAACAGGAACATTTAAATAGAAATGTCTGTATCATATATCACATATTCATGTTCCACACTGTTTATTAACATCTGGTATTTTTATTATCTTTTAAATACAACACAAAAATACATTTCATTTTCTTTGTGCCCTTGACTTTATTGAAAATGTTGTTCTGGAAAATTCAGTGACGCATGAAGCAAAGACAACAAAGAAACACCAGGGGGCGCTCCCACTCTGATGTTCACCCAACTACTATTTCGTCGTTAGTGACTGTTACCATGGAAACACAGTGTATGAATAGTGGAGTGAAATTTTTATTTAAAAAAAACAGAAAACAATATGACATATTTTTATGCAGTTCACAGTTTTGTCCACTGGGGGTTGATCCTCTTTATGTACAGTCACTGGTTATCTCGCTTATGGTCTTTATATATAGTCACTGATCGTCTTTATATATCAATTTATTCACCTTATACGTCCACACTGTTTTTCACAAATCAGAAAAAGCAAAAACATACAGCATATATTGTATTTCTTTAGTTATTCAATGTTAAGAATCTATGACACACATTGGTCATATATATGTAAATATATATGCTATGAATGTTTGAATATTATACATTTAATCAAACACATGTTTGTTCTTTGTATTATTATATGTGTCATTGTACATTGTGACTGGGTGCTAGACGGAATAAAAGGTGATGCAGCAGCACCCTCTAGTGACCTCTGAGTAGACTACATGTGACCTTCCAGTGAGAGTCTGAAGGTCACGGTCTGTGGTCACGTTAGTGTTTGTATGTTGCTTCACCTTCTGGTCTCCTTGATGCATCACGTCTACATTAAAACCTTCTGCATGAGACATCAGCTGCTGCCTGAGTTCTCCTTTCACCAGCTTCCACAAAACCTCCATGACAGGAAACAAAAATCCCAAATCAGCGGGTGCGATCGCAGGTTTCCAGGTGGCGTGTCAAGATAATACGTGGGAATGTTGTTCATGTTTGATGGACAGCTGGCTGAAAGCTGCCGTGTCTAATCTCTGAAGAGTCAACAAGACTTTCCTGTTGAGCAGTTACTCTCTATCTCTAATCTCATATCAGTTTTGCATTTTTACTTTTTCCGCAAATGAAGTCTGATTGATGAATTGAACATGCTAACTAAGGGTTGTGTCTTCGTCAAGATGTTTTTAACTCACGTGTCTTCACATCAGTCAGACGTATATATCTCTTCTGCCCTATATACTGTACAGCCGACATGTGTAGCTGCTCAATGTTTATCTCAGCTGTCTGTTGTGGACATCTTCCTCATCAGTGTCTTCACAGTGGTCCGACATGTCAGGGACACGTATTTCAGATGAAGTTTGGTTGATGTTCGGGTGTAGTTCGGGTGTAGTTCTGTTGAACCTTAATTTGCTGTGTATCAGTTCATTTTCCAGTTACTCAAAGACAAGATCAGAACAACTTCACGTGGATATGTTGTTAGTAAATGGTTTTATTTTTTGAGTTTTGTATAAATTAACCTTCATACAAGTATTTGTGACTCAAGCACTGGTTTGTTTCAACTTAAATAAAAATGATTCATTGGATTAACTTCACCTACGTCTCTCTCTGTTAAATCATGAATTGGAATTAATTAATTCTAATTCCAACAAAATTAAACTACAACTTAATCAGCCCCAACGAATAAAAGAGTCACACGAGAGCTCCCTCTGCTGGTGAATACGTTGCCACTGCAGAGAAATGAACACCCTGAGAAAATTTCAATTCTTTCATTATGTGACTACAAACCACATTCTTTCAAAAGCAAAGACAGATGTGAAACCAGCTGTTTTACAACAATGTACAAATAAATACAATCAGCAGAAATATGTCACTGCAAAAACACACGGACATAAAAAACAACTGTAATGAAAACAAGCTGCTTCAAGGTTTTTCAGCCCAAAGTAAAAAAAATAGAAAGGTTGTCGTAAAAAAAATACAATAACAATAAAAACACTTTCAAGGGAATCACGTTGGATTCACATTCCTATCTAGTAAATATCGATTAATACAAATTCTATCAAATAGATTTAAAAAATATGTATTTTAACTTTTGTTTTGCTGTAAAGAATCAGCATCTGTTTTTTCGTAGAAAACCATAAAGCGAGTTCTTAAGAGAACATTAAAGTAGTAATTTAAATATGTTTTAACTTTTCTGCTCTTGATTATCGATATTATGTTAAAAACGTTGGATGAATCATCAGAGGACCCAGGATGGTTCCCTGAGGAACCCCTTCACTGAAGTTCCATTAAACACTTTCTGTGGATACTGGAGAGGTATTTAAACGTTGTTTTATAGTCATTCATTATTTCTTAAGTTCTCTGTGTGAATTGTTGGGAAAGATTAATTGATAATCGAATGATTTAAACGTTTAAGAAGAATTTGGAATGTGATGAATCATCCAAATCCATTGGTGTGATTATCACAATTTATACGAATTCTGTGTAAAATTAAATAATTATGCTTAAATCATTATTTACAAACAGTGAGTTTCAAAAGGAACAGACCAATGTTCCATTAAAAAGAAAAACATGTGATCATAACAAAACATTCACCTAAAAACCTCCCTGGTTCATGACATGGTCCTATGATGTTTTTTCTTCTGTTGTGAATATGAATCATTTTACAGTTTTCCTATTTGAAACCAGAAGAATAAAAACCGTCAGAGTGAACATTCACCTGCTGCCGAAAAATAACACCTGAGCCCGTCTGCTGCCCGGCGGCTACACTCCGCTCTTCTCCTTTATCCAGCTGCGGTATTTGGTGATTCGGGTGTAGACGCCAGGTTTGTTCCTGCGAGCGCAGCCGTTGCCCCAGCTCACCAGTCCGGCCAGGAAGACCCGCCCCCCCGCGCCCGTGACGGACAGCGGACCCCCGGAGTCGCCCTGAGAGGTCGGAGAGGAACGTTTCAGGAAGTGATGTCAGGAGGAGACCCTCGATCCAAACACATTTATCTGACTCAAATCAACAAATCTCTCTGTCTGTGGAAGATCTCAAGAGCCACTCGTCTCACCAGACGATGTCATGTGTATTGTTAAGGGCCCGAAGAAGTGCAGTGTCAAATTTGGTGTGATTTAGGGGGGCGTAGGTGAGGCTTAGCCCCGCCTCCCAGCACTGCGTTCTCAAGGCTTATTTTTAAATTTAAAATTTGGTGTATTATGGAATCATGTGATTGGTTCGTACCTGGCAGGCGTCCACGCCTCCTTTGAGGACCCCGGCACACAGCATCCTGTCCGTGACCTCGTCGTTCATCAGATTCTTACACACTGTGCCGTTAATGATCCGAACCTCCGCCTTCTGCAGGATCATCGCAACCGAGCCTGAAGGACAAGACGACAGATTCTGAGCAAAGACGCGTTTTCAGCTCAAGGTTGAAATATCTGCTGCTCCTGCATTAAATAAAAGAATAACGTTAAGGTTTGTGTGAGAGTCACCGAACACCAGAATCTGTTTAAAATCTAAACCTCACGTCATCACGGATCATCACTCACCTGCTGCCGTGAGATTTCATGTAATACACGACTTTTACCACTAGATGTCAGAGCTCAAACACGTTGGACTTTAGCAGACACACATTTCAACTGTGATATAAATATTTAGGAAAAGATTCAACTACTAGAAATATTGTTAATGACCTTTATCTGTGTACATACAATGTTAACCCGGGAGCAGAACAGGTGGAGAATAGTCAGTTACATATCACCATGTTTTTAGTGTTAAACATAGATAAATATATATGTTTAAAAATAATCATTATTTATTTGAGTAAATTGAACAGATCCCAGAAGAGCTGGAATATTAAGTAGATTAAATATAGATTATTCTTCCTGCAGGAATCAGACCAGAGATTTAAATCTGAGCAGTGTGAGTGAAATATTTAATAAATTGTCAGTTTTAATTAAAGATGTACAATTGTTTCTTATAGTTTTATTAATAATTCTCTTCCTGGGTTGTTACGCTGCTTACCTCCCTCTCTGGTGGCGCCCCAGCCGGTGATCCACGCTATTTGGCCTCCTGGGAAGTCGTGGGTGGGGGAGGGGAGGCAGATGGGCCAGATGTTCTGGTTGAGGGTGACGTTCTTGTCCAGCTCCATCAGGGCGATGTCGTTGTCGTAGGTCATGGGGTTATAGTCCTGGTGGGTGACGATCTGCTTTATGTTCCTCCTCATGGTCCACTCATTGGTCTGACTCTGCACGTGCAGACCCAACAAGGCCTCCCATTGGTCGGCCTGAGAGTACCTGCATCAACACACACACCTGAGGTCAGAGCTGAAGATGTGCGTCTACATGATGCTGGAAGATGAACGTCAGTGTGAAGTGGTCAGAAACCAGCTCTGACACTTCATGGACGAGGCTCCTACTTGTTTTCTCCGGCGTCCTGGACGCAGTGAGCGGCGGTCAGCAGCCAGCGGTGATTCAACACGGAGGCCCCGCACACATGACCCATGCCCCTGATGTGGAGGCTGACCTGCCACGGCCACTCCCCCTGCCGCGAAATCTGACCACCTACGATACGCGAGCTTCTGTACGGCCTCGTCCCGCACTCTGAAAAACACCGAAACGAGACAAACACGGGGGCGTTACCGGTGACATCACGCTGAGATCAGCTGTTATCTTTCTGTGTTCCAGACGTACGACAGTTGTCCTCGTCCGAGCCGTCGTCACAGTCCCGCTCTTCGTCACACTCCGGGTTAAGTTTGCTGATGCAGCGTCCGTTCCTGCAGCGGAAGGTGAACTCTGAACACTGCTGCAGTACCAGAGCTAAACAACAGGAGGTGCACATCATCAGTACTGACACTGAAATGAGCATTGAGCTGAACATGTGAAATGTCTGTGTGAGTGGAACTGTTTGACGAATCGGGCGTTTCCTTACATTTTTCACATCTGGACTCGTCCGATCCATCGGAACAATCGTCTTCTCCGTTGCACTTTAACTTCTCAGGGATGCAGCTGGCGTTTCTGCAGGAAAACTCTCCTGGTTTACACTTTTCTACAAAGACGCAGAAACATCACAGCAGTGAGATCGTCAGTGAGGAAACTGATTATAACTTGGAATACATGTTTAATAAATTCAGTCTCTGGAAGTTGGATTTATTCGGCCGTCACTTGAACCCACCACAGTTTTCTTCATCCGTCCGGTCTCCACAGTCGTCAGAGCCGTCACATTCCCAAAACCTGGGTTTACAGCGTCCATTTTTACACTTCATCTGAGACGCATGGCACGCTGAGCACAGACGCACACAAACGACAACAGTGTGTTAGCATCTCTTCACATTTTCTGGACTATTTCCAGAGGTGGATTAATGTACATTTGGTGCTAAACAGAGCTCCTACAGCAGCAGGTGATACAACCAGATCTAAAATAATAAACTCTTTTCATACAAAACAACACATTCCAGCACACGTCTGATGGTTCAGGGCTCAGACTCACTGCAGTTGTCCTCGTCGCTGCCGTCTCCACAGTCGTTCCAGCCGTCGCACTGCAGAGTCATGTTGATGCACAGGTTGTTGGTGCACTGGAATCTCCCCGGACAAGCTGATCAACAATCAGACGATAGAAGAAGTGATTGACTCTAAAACAGGTTTTCAAGTTGAGAGATGAAAACTAAAAGAAGAGAATCTTACGATTGTTCGGGACGAAAGCTTCATACTCGGCAGTGAAACCCTGATCAACGTAGGACGAGTCGGAGTTGAACTTGATGGTCATCGTGTTGCTTTGGCTGGTGATGACTGTGTTTTTTAACTTCCTGCCACACAGCCTGCAACACAAAGAGACAAAGGATGCGTTCAGGTACGTGGTCGTGTGGACAGGACAACATGTGGGTGAAACAGTGATGTACACAAGTGAGCAGGTCTCCAGTCTCAGGTCATTCAAGGACAAAAGGTCATCACTTTCTGAACCATCACATTTCACAAAAAAGCTAAGTCACAAGTTTAATGTCTTCAGTCTTCGGCCGGAGGTTGACTTGTTGGTCTTAAACCTCGTCCTGGCGAATCTAATTCATCATCTGTGCCTGAGTCCCATGATCTGCACGTCACAGCTGACACAGTCAAAGTTGCATCAAGTCGTCCAAGACCTGAGCATGAGAGATTGTGGGTCGATGACCAGGGATGAAAGAGAAGCAGAAGGAGGTCTGACAACAAACCTTTGATTGTCGACTTTAACATAATCATCAGGACACTGGTCGCTTTGATTTCCCAGGAGGAACTTGCTGAACTGAACCTTCAGAAACTTTTCCACCGGGACCTGAAGAAGAGACAGTGACAGACGGGGTCAACAAAACCATATGTCAGCACAACAGGGCTGCAGCAACGAATCCATTTAACGATTCTAATCGATTATAACAGTTTGCAACTAATTCAGTAATCGATGAGTCGGGGTCCTGAGGCGGGGGCAGTGAACCGGCCAATCCTGTGCCTTGTTTAGATCATGTGACGACATCAAAGCCTTCAGAGGCGTCAGCTGCAAACTGTGTAAAGGTGACTTCACGTGGAACAGCAGCACAACATCACTGTGGTATGAACCAGAAGAGAAACCATGCTCTGCTTCCTCTTCGTCCTCCTCTTCCTCATCAGTTTACTGGAGGGTCGTAAACAACCTTGAGGTTCAAACCTTGATAATGTGCAGCTGCGTCATGTGAAAATCAGCTTTACACAAGTTTTCTTAAAGGTCACTTTTAAAGACTTATGAATAGTCAGAAGTAAATTGTAGATATGTGAATATCTTAATTAGCTTCTGACTGAGTGGCTGCTGTTTGCTGGACAGTTTACAAAGCTTGTTCAAGGAAAACTGCTACAAGACGGAAAATAAGAGCGAAAATACGCAAAAAAACATCTTCACATGACTCGTTTTCACATCACCCAAGGAAATAGTGATTAAATATAACAATGTAGGAGACAGAGAGAGAGAAGGCCTCAGCTCCTGTTCTGTCCTTGATCACCAACATCAGCCTTAAATACCCACCGGTACTTGAGAAATATAAAAAAGTATAAAAAGTAATCTCCTTATCGAATCCCTGCATTAAAAAAACATTTACATGCGTCTAAGACATTTCTTGCTCCGTTGTTGGAGCAACAATCTCAGAACAGATAATCATCAGCGTACTGAATATTGCCCCCCCGAGGACACTTACCTCGATGTTCCAGACGCACAAGGTTTTTGGAGGATAGTTTGAGGGGAAGAAAGGTGAAGAGATGGAGCCTTTGTCTGCGCTCAGTGTTCCTCCACATTCTGCACACAAAGACAAACAGTTCACACATGATGGACATTTCTAACTGCTTATTAATAACAGAGGTCAGGGGTCAGAGATGACAGTGAAATAATGTGATGGGTAACTTCAGACAAAAGACGGACTCAAGAGGTTTAGGACTGTGAAATAAAAATCTGGATTTTGAGGCGTTGGTGTTTCAAAAATCTCACACACAAGAGTTATTATTTTACACACTTTCTAATTTCCAAGAGTCTTAAATCCAACATTATTCACTTTAACATCATGTGATTAATGTTGTTTCAATGAATTCTAATCAAGAGATCATGTGATGGTTTCATTTTTAAGTGGAATCACATCAACTCACCAACTCAATGTAAACATGTATAAATTATCTGTGGAGCAATTATCAGTTCTGTAAAAATAAATATTTTATATGATATCAATAATTTGACAATTTGAGAAAGGTGGCACATTTCCATTCTACTCAACATGTGTGATCTGTGTTGTGACTGTTCTGTGTCTCCGGTCGTACTTTGTGCCGTCAGAGGAATCTGGGAGTAGTTTGCTCTGAAGCCGGGGAAGTTCTTCTCCTCATTGGTGACCAGCGTCAGCAACATGACGTTTCCAGAGGACAGGAAGGAGAGAGAGCCGTGAGGGTAACCACACTGTCTGGAGAAAGGACACACAGAGACACCGTCAGTCCCTGTGTCCACTGAGAGACGGGACGTCCTCAGACATGAGAGAGACACAGTTATGTTTCTTCTGGATTCTATCAATCACAAGGCATGAGATGAGAGTTGCTTGTTCCAGAGACACCTAATGATAACATGATGAACCCCATGAGTCACAAAGACAACATTTTGTACAAGTGCGAGTTTAAGTTAAATTTGAACTCTGTAAAAATCTGAGAGCGTCACATCAGTGTCTCCTTCTCTAAACCAGCTTCAGATAGTTTCAGTTTGGACGACGTTCAGCAGCATCTCACTCTGTCAGAGAGCGATGTTCTATCGCCGCCAGCGAGTCGTAGATCTTGATGAAGTCCTGCTGACAGTCGTCATCCAGGATCAGAGTGTGGAAGTCCAGCCGGACCCGGTGGCCGGGGTCGGCCCGGAGCCGCCACTGCAGGTAAACGTTCGGTGGGTAGGAGGAGTCTGGAAACCCTGGAGACCGGAGGACTCCCGCCTCGCGGACATGGATGTTGAAGGACTTCCTCACTGAGAATAAAAGAACAAAGTCCAGATATAAAACACTATGAATCAAATACCATATTTCACAGGCGGAGAAACATTAAGACGGAGATTTCTGAAGAGCTTTTGATTCATAATTCTAAATTATTAATGAATATGAAACTTAAGAGTTAAAGCTTGAAAAGAGAAAAATACATTTTGAACTAACAAGGATTTTAACTTCTCACCAAATAACGACGTCCTCGACATCCGTGGATCGATGGCTGTGAGAAGACGAACAGAAAACAATCTATTAGTAAATTTAACATTTTCTGAGGAACATTTTTTCAGTTTGATTATTTAAAGAACAAATCAAACTAAGAATAAATACCTGAAGAAACAGATTCAAGAAAGAAACTTTGGTCAAACAGCCGAAAACAATTCTTAAAAAATCGTGTTGCGTTGAGACACATGAGACTGTTTTGTCTTTGTTGAAGTTTGTCGTTACATTGTAAGTACTGATAAATAAATAAAACAACAATCCTCTACAAACATCGTGTTGCGTGTCGGATGTGAACTTTGACCTCGTGAGATGACGCTGCTGACGCTCAGAGCGTCGACGGGTTTCAGCAGAATCCGTCCCTGTCGGCCCTGCTGACTTCCTGCCGATGGCTCCAGGGACTGGATGGCTTCGTCCAGCGACCCCTGCTGGGGGACGGGGATGTCGAACTCGGACTCGTAATACGCCACCAGGCCGTCGCTGCCACTGTCTCCCTCACTGCCAAGCAGAGTTCAGGAGTCATTAATGTGAAGTGTAAAAACGTTCTGTGAAATAAAACCTGTGACTCGTACCTGAAGGCCTGGACCGAGGAACCTTGAAAGTATTTGGTCAGAACAGAGTTTCTAGAATAAATCAGCTTCAGCTGAAACAGACAAAAGGTCACATGACATCAGTCCGACGTCGTCACGTCAAAACAGAGAAACAGAGGAAGCAGAAGTGACATCATTTACTGGTATGGAGAACTCCCATGATGCTCTGGGGCTGTGTGAGATCTCACCTGTTGGCTGACCAGAGTGGCCAGGCTAGAAAACTGTGGACTGCTGGGATCTTCGTACTCCGGCAGGAAGCTCTGGTCACGGATTCCCATGGAGCCGACGTAAACTCGCTTCACTCTGACGTCACTTCGTACTGACGCATAGAGACGACGCAGGTTAGAGTCCGACCATCTGTCCCATATTTGTCAGCCATATAGTTCACCATTAAAGCTGGTCTACTTCACAGTCAGGAATGAACGACGCAAAAATTCGAAATAATGCAAACCTTTCAAAATAAAGTGTTTCACAAAGAAGGAGAAGTAAAAGAAAAATCTATTTAAATTTAAAAACTGTGTCTCTGTGTGAACTGTTGATTTCTCTCTGCTAAATTATAAATTGTGCAACATGTTCTACCATCTCCACTCAAAGTCAAACCTGTCAAACTGTCCAAAAGTACAGATAACGTGAGTTGAAATCCGCTCACAGTGGAAGTGCCACACCAACAACCCGGTCAGCAGAGACACGGCGGCGGCTGAAAGCACGAGGCCGAGTCCGATCCACAGCTTCTTCGTGCGTCCGGGTTTCTTCTCCAGATGCTTGTTGTCTGCGGCCGGCAGGAACTGGTGGGTCGCGTCCCAGTCAAAGTCCTGCTGACAAAGACAGAGGGGGGGGGGGGTCAGATAAAGTCTCTGGTTTCTACTGTGAAAACATCGCTGCTGTTGGACGCTACAACAAACTGTTGAGAGAAGACGCTCTTCGTCATTCATTAATAAAACCAGGGTTCTCTTTATCTTATAGGTTTTTATTATATACTTGTACTACTGAGTGTAGTACAAGTTAAGTTAGAACTTAATTACTGTGTGTTTTGTGTGTTATCTATTCTGTTTGTGTATAATTGGGGTGAACTGACCCTTCACGCTGCTCGTCAGACGACAACATGCTGCTTTAAGAAAACTCACGATGCCGAACCTCTGAGAACCTGTTTGACTCGGTGAGGCAGGGTGTGTGTGTGTGTGTGTGTGTGTCTGTGTGTGTGTGTGGTTGGAATGTTTTCACGGCTGATACCTGTCATGTCCTGCCTCCTCCTAGAGAATCAGATTTACAAAGAACATCCACACCCTGTTACACTGACGTGTGTACATCAACTACATGAGTCTTTAACCTGTTGTAGCCACAGATACAAGTGAAAAGAAGATGGATGACACGTTTCCACCCATTGTGCACATGAAGCTGAAACATCTCAGGATGAACGCTGCCATCTTTCACGACGACGTCCTTGGAGTCAGTGGCCCCACTACTGACCAATCATGAGTCAGTCTCAGCTGTCATGAAGCCTCAGTCCCATGATTTGGTTTCCCTTACGGGAACTGTCATGTCGTCCATTTGTATTCACAGTCTGTGGCTTGACACCTCGATCCCAGCAGTTATTTATCCTGGTGAGAATAGGACTGAAGTTTCCCGCCCTCAGCGAAACAGCAGAGGAAAATGGCCGCCATGTCAATATTGACTTTCTTATAAAGACTACAGCGACTGTTAAAACCCTCTGCAGCGTGAACTAACTGTGAAGTTACTGAAGTCTGCTGCTCGTCAGCGGGGATCGAACGTCACCAATACATCCAACTACAACACAAGCTTTCTAAATTTGCAGGAGCCTCTCTTCTGAGGAGCAGGTGGGTGCACAGACTGGAAATTATATACATGTTATATATACATATATACATATATATGTATACTATATGTAACTGTGGAACACAACAGTGAAAACTAGTTTGATAAAAACTCTCATGTTGTTCGTGTTTATCTTTGATTGACAGATAAAGTCTCAGTTTAGTTTCTGTGATACGGAGAAAGCGGTGACGTCACCGTGAGACTCACCCGTGTCGGACTGAACTTCTGTCCCGAGTCCAGTAAATCCATGACGTCAAAGATCCGCAGGTTCCGCTCGTTCTACGTTTGTTTTTTACTGGTGATCCACCATAGATGGAGACGACAGGTGAGACAGGTGAGTAGACAGGTGAGAAGACAGGCGAGAAGACAGGTGAGACAGGTGAGTAGACAGGTGAGAAGACAGGCGAGAAGACAGGTGAGACAGGTGAGAAGACAGGTGAGACAGGTGAACAGACAGGTGAGACAGGTGAGTAGACAGGTGAGAAGACAGGTGAGAAGACAGGTGAGAAGACAGGCGAGAGGGTGAGACAGGTGAGTAGACAGGTGAGACAGGTGAGAAGACAGGTGTCCACCTCAAAGTGAAAAACCCTCCGGTGTGAAGTCTGATCCTCGAGCCGAGCTTCAGGTTCTATCTCCGGGTATCGGTACCGGCGCCGGGTCGGTGGAACAGCGGGTTGAACAGCGGGTTGAACAGCGGGTTCGAACAGCGGGTTCGAACAGCGGAGGAACCAGAGGCAGCGACGCACCTGCAGACAAGAACCCGGAAACAGGCTCCGAGACTCTGACGGGAGGAGATTGGTCCCCGCGGGTGGACACCTGAGCCCGGACTTCCCATGATTCATTGGGCGACCGAAACCCTCGCTGCTATTTTCATGAATAAGTGAGAAACAGAAAACCGCAGAAAATGACGTCATACGAATCATGTTGGGAAAATAATGTAAAGAATATTTACGATTTTTGCTAAATTAATTAATTTATTTGTCTAAAGTCTGAATTATGAGACTTAAATTATTTAATGGAGACAAATACAATGAAATGAATAAAAATCCTACTTGAATCTGGATTTAATGGGATTACAATATTATATATATAATATATATACAGTATATATAATCCAGATTTTACTCTCTGTCAACATAAAATGGAATCACACAGTTCATTTTAAAAAGCCTTTTTATCCTTTTTAAGTTTAAAGATTAATTCTTAGCTCATCATATTAAAACTGAATAATACAATGTTGTTATTTCAGGGGAAAGTCAATGATCTTTGACTTCATCTTCTTCCAGATCATTGATTATATTTTAACACAAAACATTATAATAATGTCACAACCCAGAAAAATCCATAGATTTTCTTTCTTACCTCCTTTGTGATGATCGTTAAAGCTGCATCAATGTATAGTCAAATATTTGTTTCAAAGTCAAATAAAGAAAATTAAATAAAAACATGTGAGAGTGAGAAGAAAACCCGCCACACGACTTCTGGTTTCTGTTTCTTTATTAGTGGAATGGAATATACACCTCTGTGCTTTAATGCTGTTTTCTCCTTCACTCGTTCACCTCCACTCACTCTCTCTGAGACAGAACATCACCATCCATCTCTCCACCGGACCAAACGCCGTCACTGCGGCTGAAGTGCTGCTTCTCGCCTGTTGCTTTGTCACGTTTGTCGTCTTCATCTGAAAGGGCGGGAATCAAACCTGTGACCTTGCCGCTGCAGGTCACCTCCTCTGCTGACGTGTAACCAGCACTTCAGACAAAACGGACGCACGTCCAGTGAAACGATTTAAAAATAAAAGCAGCTGATAGACCGTTAAAGAGCAAACAAACAAAACAACATCTTCACTTTCATATTATCTGTGAAAAGACCTGAAATGATTCGTCACATGAAACAAAGAGAATCGATTAGAATTCTGATCATGAATCAATCGTATCAATCAGTTGGTCAAAATACAAACACTGAGCTTTGAGCAACCTGAAACTGAATCAAAGATCAATAAAAAGGGACCAAATTCTTCAGATGTTTCCTGGAATTAGGGGGCGGAGCCAAAAACGTAAGCAACAAATTCAGCTTAAACTGTTTGAAATGGACATAAATTCATCATGAGGGTAATTTGACACTAATTAAATCATATTCAAATTCTAATTGTGATCAAAGTATTTCACTGTATTTTATAATTTTGGTCATAAACTGATAATTTAAAATCATCTAAATTACAGAGGTAACTTATTATTGTGCAGTTATCTTAAACTCAAAGTCACATTTTCCCTCTTTTTCTGGAGCTTTCAACTGAAGACAAGCTTCTTCATTAGCGCTGATAGAGAAGTGAGACATTAGCTGTTTTCAGACGTGACATCCGAAGGTCCTCGGCCTCTAAAGTGACACAAAGCTCTGGAAAAACCCGTACGTGGACCTTGAGTTGAGATCATTTGATCAAACAGACAAATGTGTTAAATGTGGTGATTAAAGTAAATTAACTACACGTCAACACGTTACAAATAAATCATGTGAAGGGGCTGAAAGTATCACAAACATCGTAACAGCACATGAATGAGATCAAATTCACTGATGAACTTCCTGTTTAGCCGGGCGTTCACGTAGACAACCACGTTTGCATAATTGTTGACATACTTGCTGTTTACGATGCGTGTTACTGGAGTGTTCCACTAGAGGGCACACCACAGAACTCAGGCCGTATAGAACGTCAGGATTTTAATTCTGTAAATAAAAAACAAGTTGACACTGGAGGTCACATGATGCCTCTCCACTGCTTAATTTGATGCAAAACACAAATGTAAAAATGAGGTTTATCTCCAGCTGAGGATTTAAACTCAGAGAAACAAGCGGCGTGTTCGGTCTCCTCTCTGTCATCTCGCTTCAAAAAGAAAACAGATAAAATACCTATAACGGTATCCATGCATATTTGTGACTGCTCATCTTACAAACACACACACGCGCTCATATGGACGCACACACAAACACCCGCTGGCTCGCACACAAACACACACACTCACACACACTTTGCATTCTGGCGAGGAACATGCCTGAATGATTTTTTTTATTTTTACTTTTGAAATCAATAATTTATTAATAATTATTTCTTCTAACGTACACGTCTCTGTGGTGCAAACACTCGTCTTGAAAAGTTGGGGGTCGGGGGTCGATGAGGAAACAAACCAACGACTGATAGAAGAACAAAATAAGTCGTCATGCAAAAGAACGGACGATGAGATTTTTTTTTCCCCCCGTTGTGTTGTGTTGTTTTTTTTTCTTTTTCTCTGATATGGTTGATAAATTGATCAGAAGTGCTACTTCTACTGTACGAGGCTCATGCACGGAAGAACGCCATCACATACCCGACGACTTCCATCTCTATCTTTTTTGTTTTTTGTTTTTTTGGGGTTGGGGGATTTGATTGGAAGATGCAGGTGAACGTTTATGATACAAAATATGTTACAGTATGTACGTCTTGTCTCCTTTGGGTCTCACTCACTCACGCTTGCTTCGCATGGTCGAGGAAATGCTTCACCTGAACACTCACACCGCTGCGGTGACACGTCTCTGATGGCGTTCACGCTCATCGGATCGTTTCCAGCTCGTCGTTGACATCGTGCCCCGACACACAAAACACACAATGATACAGAATATTATTGAGGGGAGTTCATTCAAAAGAGGAAAGTTTGACCCTGTTTTTTAGAAAACTTCTGTTCCACTGATTTTATCGACAATCGTTTCTTTCATCAGTTTTTTTTCTTTGAGTAAACTTGTTTTTATCCCTGAAATAAATAAACAAAAAAATGTTCTGTCAGTGACGTATAGAATAAGTTACAGAAACCACTTCGTGAAAGAGAGTCGTAGGTTTTCTGAACTGAAAATCTGAACCAGCTTCATGTGTTAGTTTTGGTTTCACGTTGTAATTTAGGGACTAAAGAATTTTGTCTGACATACGTACGTCCTGTCGTCATCACCTAAGTGGGCGGAGTCTACCTATACTTGACTCTGATTGGTTTGTAGATGGCGTCTGTCTACACTAGTTAAAATGCACCAAATGAACATCTTGGTGGTTCAAACATTTTATCGTCGGAGGTGAAGACTGCAGCTGCTTCCTCTTCTGTTTCTTCTTCTACTGTTTAATTCTGTCTCTACTTCCTGTGATTGCTCCAAAAGTCCAAACTATCCAACAAAGCGTTTTCACTGCAAACCAACAGAACCAGGTTCAGTTTGATCCAGACCCAGAACACCTCTTCTGCTCTGAGGAACCTTTGACCTGAGATCTGCTGAACTCAACTGTAGCTTCTGAAAACCTCCTCATCGCAACGAAGATGTAAAAACAGATGATTTATTAGTTTTTATGATATAAAGATCACCCTCCAATTAAAATCCAGAACTAAACACTAAATACATTTTTATTGAATTGAACTGAATCTTATTGTGTAGAAATTAAACACCAGCGTAAACGTCGACTGAGAGATTGAACTAAATCCAGTGGAACAGAAATAAACAGGACTTGAGTTTTCAACAAATTTTACTACATTTCCAAATTTGCATAAATATGTAGTTTAGGTAACGTTGCGTTTCATTTGGTCGCCTGATGGTGGCGTCATATCCCCTTTGTGCTTGTATCAGTGTTTGTCTGCCAGAAGAGTCAAAAGTGACTTTTCAGATCTTTGTGGTATTTAACTCTGCATTTGAAGCAGATGAAGGATTTTAGTCGTCTGACGTCTGGATCTTTTTCAGAGAAACACTCTGTAGTAAACGTCGGCGGTAGCTCGGCTCGCAGAGACGTCCTGTGTCCAGCGAACATCGTCAGAGAAACACTGACACTGTGTTACTGGATTCTGGACTTATTGTTGTGATAGAGTGACCCCTAGTGGTAAAAAACTACACATTACATCTGAACCAACGTGCTGAAAACGACCAGAGTTCTCATCATCGGGACAAAAGCGAGTTTCAGGTGTTTCATTCCTCTTCTCCATTAAATCTATTGCAGAATACTCGTTATGTCGTCTCTCACTGAGACGTTCACATAACAAATACTTTTTTTAGTTGCTTTACATTTTGTTTCCCTGCATTAATGACTTTAGGTTTTCAACACACACATTATTATTATTAATGTTATTATTATTTTCCTGTTCAGTAGGTGATGCTATTTTCCTGCGTCTTGTAATGTTGCATATTTTGAAAAGTAAAAGGCTTGCGTTCCCGGTCTGGGACTCGACCACTTCACATAAGATTCATCCACAATTCAAACCTTCTCCCATTTAGAAAACCAGTAAATCCAGTTCTTCTCAGACCAGTTGAGCTCAGTGTCGATGTGTGAACAGCATAGATCAGTTAAACCCAGTTCTGTTTGGATTTACAAACGTTTTTCAGGGTCTTTCACCTCATGAAACCAGTCGGTGATGAAAGTTGAAGAGTTCTCGCTCACAAGCTCCAGAAAACGTGACCTGAAGTGACCTCCATCATTTATACACACTTGAACTCCATTTGACTCCAGAGTCGTCCCTCATCCTCGTCGAGGACATCGTGACCCGTCGTTGGGGGTTAAAATCTACAACTTTTACATTTTAAGCAAAAACAGTCCAATGCAAAAACCTGACGTAGTGACATTTCCTCTGCGACCGGGTTATAAGGAATGAAACCACCTGGGTTTGAATGACGATGATGAGTCTGTCAGTTCCGTCACTCGTTTCCCACAACAACCAACATCTCAAGTATCCAAAATACCAACGTCGGGTTTGTCCGTCTGCAATTTGTATCCGATCACAGATGAGTTCAAACCAGCGTCTGACTAAATGATCATCGGTCGACAGTCTCACAAATTCAGCAACAAAACCAACGTCAGGGACAAATATCCTCAGCTGCCATTTTTGTCCCTCCTGTGTGTTCGATGTGGATGCAGAATGGACCCGTTGATCCCGTCCATCAGCTGTGGAACGTCCTGATCGTTGGGTGAACTGTTCTCAGGGTCTGTTGGTGTCATGAGGTTAAGCAGAGTTGTCCGGGGGGGTCAAGAGCTTGTTGGGGTCATGAGGGGGGGGCGACTCTTCAGACCCATGGAGACGTCCTGTCTTGATCTTACCTTGATTTCCCATCAGATGCCTTTTTGTGTCATTGTACATTTTGCCTCTCGACAAGAAGCCACTTTGATTCATTCCACGAAATCCGCAAAATGGTGAGAGGAAGTGAAAGCGACCAGCGGCACTCAAAACCTCCGTCTGCGTAGTCTGCAGAATCTCAGCTAGCAGCGCTTCCCCCCCCCCTCCAGTTCAGGGTCAGAGGGTCAAGGGGATTTTTATTGTTCACGGTGCAGGGGGGGGGGGACTGGTGGGGCGGCAGGGAGGGAGGGAGGGAGGGAGGGAGGCAAGGGAGGGTGGAGGTTGCAGGTGAGGTCGGAGGTTATAAGGAGGAGACTTTGACGGTTTCATGGGTGTAGGCGGTGGCGCGGGTGTTGCGCAGGATGCCGGGAATGGGGACAGGCGACGGGGGGAGGCTCTCATCAGGCGTGTTGGCGGGCGGCGTGGGGATGCTGATGATGGCGGCGGTGTAATCTGGATTCCCACAGTTCAACTTCAGATTGGCGCACTGGGCGTTGAGACTGGAACGACTGGGACCAAGAAAAAAAATATATAATCAGATTCTGATATGTACTTTATACATTTATATAGACTCACTATTCATCTTTATGTACAGTCACTGATCATCTTTATTTACAATCATTGAACTTCTTTATACGAAGTAAAGGTCGTACGTTTGTGGTGGTATGGACGTGGTTTTGATGTGCAGGATGTCCAGCTCCTGGACGCTCCCCCGGCTGACGGACACCGTGGAGTTGGCCAGTCGCATGGCGGCTCTCCTCCTGGCCCGCCGCGGACAGCAGCCGGTGGAGTTGTTCTGCGCCCCCTGGTGGCTCGACAGGGAGGTGCTGCGACTGGTCCTGAAGCCGACGGACTCGGTCATACACAACTCGCTGTAGTTCATCTCGTCCGTGAACTCGTGGTTCTGTGAGGAGACGGAGGAGGTCAGAGGACAAATCACGTAAACACTGACGTCTTTAATGAAAGAAAGAAATTGAATATCACTTGTTTCATGTTGTTTGATGTGTGTAGTGTGTGTACCATGTATGTTGTGTGTATTGTATGTGGGTGTTCTGTATAGGAATGTGTACATGTATAAATGTGTAGGATGTGACTCACCGTTGTTTTCTCCAGACAGTGCAGCAGATGGTGATGTTGGTGCTCGAACGCTGATTTGTTCTTCACACACAGAGCTGTGCTGTCACTGTCCTACACACACACACACACACACACACATTTATTAACACTTATTAACAGTGGACATTGGCTGTTTTATTTTACACAAACCAAACAGTGACAGAACAAACAAGAATAAAATCTACTTATGATCATTCAGAGTCAAACATAAAGCACCGGATGTGTTGGGGGGTGGATACCACAGTGTGATTGACAGCTAGTACCGTCCAATGGGTGCAGGCTGCAGATGTAGGTGGGCGTGTCCTCGAGTTCATTTTGTAAATGATGAGTTGTCATTTAACTCGTCATTTTTGTACAAGTGCAGTTTTCCAGTCTTGTGCTAAATTTGTCAACAACTATGAGTCAGAATGTCCTGATCCCGTTCCTGCTCTCCGCTGGATGAACCATCGACTGTAAATAAAGATGGACAAAAACATCTTCGCTTCCTATCAGGATCCAGAAATGGAGCCAAAGTATCGAGGATACAAACGCAGTGCGATAAGACCTAGAACGAAGGACTACAATTTTTAATAACAGAAAACATCTTTGACAAACATTTGACTTTTTAGTTTGGTCCATGTCCCATCAGCTAACATGGGGGAGGAGGGGTTTATGACCCATCATGTCGTCCATCTTTATTTACAGTCATCGACTGATCCCATCATGTTTCCTCTGGCGCCTCCTGTAGGACAGACTCTGTACGTGTTTCCCTCCTGGAGTTTCTTTTTGCATCACGAGTCGAGAGAATCCAGATTTATTTATATCAGCAGGAAACAGGAGAAATTATAAACTGGTCCTTTGAAACTTTTCAGATAAAACTTGAGAATTAAACATTAAAAACTTCACTTTGCACGATTTTCTTCAAGAGGCTTAGCAGGAAACGCGATGACACATATTATTATATTATATAATATTCAAGTCTCTCTTCTCTGGTTTCAGTCTGATCCCCTCCATCCCTCACACGGCTAATCTCCCGTCTTTTTCTTCCTCCCTGTTTCCTCTCATCTTCATCATCTTTCTCTCTGGTGTGATGTTTCACAGCTGAGAGGCTCTCAGAATAAAAAATCTCAGATTACACAAACACACTCATCTTCTTCTTCCCCTTCTGCTCGTTCTGTTCCTCCGCTCTCCTCCTTTTCTTCATCCTATTATTTTACACTTCCTCTCCTCATCCTCCTCCTCTTCCTCTTTGTCCTCTTTATGCTCTCTTTAAATCCAACAGTCATCCCTTTCTTGTTCGGAGCAGAAGAGGGATTACGACTCAACGATATAGGTTTGTGTGTGTGTGTGTGTGTGTGTGTGTGTGTGTGTGTGTGTGTGTGTGTGTGTGTGTGTGTGTGTGTGTGTGTGTGTGTGTGTGTGTGTGTGTCTTCTACCTGAAGCCTAAACCCATTTTACTGATAAAACATTTAAACCTGGTGAATGTTTCATCTTCTGCCTGAAGAAGAAAACTTGACTGAGTCGTGATGAAGCTAAAAGGTGAAATTAAACATTCACGTGTAAATTTACCTGCACGTTAACATCCTGTTTATTTCAGGATGTTAACGTGCAGGTGAATCTTCTAAACAACCCCTGAACACCCTAAAGAACATCTAGAACCCTCCTGTAACCACTTCAACTATTTAAATGATCCTGAAAACCTCCTCAATACTAAAGGAACTCAAGAAACTTCCCAAATCTACATGTAGAACCTCTTTAATGATCATTAGAACCTGCTGAAGACATTCAGACCTGCTCACTGACCACAACCTCAAACTAAACCTCTATAAACCGTCTGTAGAATCTCTGAACTCATGGCATGTGGACGACCTAAAGAGACAACAGGGAGAAGTGGATTCGTGCGACCTTTAAACCTTGTGGGACAGATTTTTTGTTATATCACAAACACTTTTAATCTGTTCTCCTTCATTTTCTCTTTCTCTTTTATCTCTACATCTCCTCTTTTACTCCTCGTCTGTCTCTGTCTCTTTCGTTTCTCTCTCTCCGTCTCCATCACTGTCTGAGTTAACTGGACTGCAATCCTGCTGCTGAAGTGAAGACCTATCGACTGACACTGTGTGTGTTGTGTGTGTGCATGTGTGTGTGTCTCACCCCGATCGCTCTGTCTTCTTTATACTGGAGGAAGGCGTTGGTTGTTCCTTTCTTTGCCATGCGGATCCGAGCCAAGCGCACTTTCTGTCAAACAGAAACACAAAGGAAAACAGCACCGTCAGCACATCACACACACGCACACTAACACACAGACACACACACAGACACACACACAGGCAGTGCTTGTTGACTATAAACTCAGGTAACCTGCAGAGCTCAGGTTTAGATGTTAAAACAATTTCACCTCTTTAAAGGTTTATTCCGTCATATTTCACTGTTAACCTCACACATGTGGATTATTGACATGTCAACATTATTGTTAATGGAACATGAACCATGTTCGTGTAAAGTTAATTAATCTGCGATGTTCAAATCAATATCATGCAACCTTTTCACCTCCAACCCTTCGATGGTTCAGTGAGTGAGAACATGGACAATGTTTCCTCTTTTACTCCCACTTGAAATGTCTACAGTTGTTTTCAGACCTGCACTGAAGTCCAGACATTTTACTGAAATGTTCCGGAGGTTCTGTACATGAGAACAAATATCTGAGTTTGTTGCTCTCGACATTTTCTGGACTTTTTCCTGTTGTTGTGCCCACAGAGGGTGCTGTTGCTCGGTAACAGTTACGTAGTGCTGCTTTAAGTCAGTGTTTGTAGCACAGATAAAGTGTCAGACCTGCTGAGCCCTCATCTTGTCCGCTCTCTGGTTCTGGTGGTAGATTCGGCTGAAGTTGGAGACGATGACGGGGACGGGAAGCGCGATCACCAGGACGCCGCTCAGAGAGCAGATGGACCCGAAGATCTTCCCTGCGATGGTGTTGGGAACCATGTCACCGTATCTACAGGGAGAAACACACGGTCACAATATCGGTCAACCTCACTGCCAGAAAATCCCCAAACGCTTCTTCTCCTGTAGAACGATAGATAGATGGACAGGTGGATAGATAGATAGATAGATAGATAGATAGATCGATAGAGAGATAGATAGATAGATAGATAGAGAGATAGATAGATAGACAGATAGATAGATAGATATAGAGATAGATGGACAGGTGGATAGATAGATAGATAGATAGATGGACAGGTGGATAGATAGATAGATAGATAGATAGATAGATAGATAGATAGATAGAATGCTTATTTCTCCTCATAAGATCTCACAGTCTTCCATCTAACAGAATGCACACACACACACACACACACACACACACACACACACACACACACACACACACAGGTTGCTGGTTGCAGCCTTCACCTTTCATTGTACCGAGCCATAAATCACAGGAGCAGAGACGAGGAAGAGGAGATTAGAGTGTGGGCAGGAAGCCAGGACGGTCTGAGACACAGCGAGGAAGAACAAACTCTTCGCCGCTGCACAGAGTCACAGTTTCTCTGTGAAACCGCTGAACTGTTTGATTTTTAGAAGTTTACATGTGTTTCATGTGACGGCTGCAGGACGTTTGAGTTCCGAGCTCCAGTCTGCGGCAGGAGAACCTGAACCTCTGGCGACAGATCTGGTGATCAGACCAGATTAATACATTTCTCTGCTGCATCACTGAGCTCTGGCACAAACTCAACACTTCCTGTGTCTGATAACAGGAACTACATTTTAATAAACTCACTGAGCCAAAGAAAAATGTTATTATCCCCCCCCAGGAACATAAATCAAACACAAATCAAGGTGCAGGGCGACACACACCGAGGCACCTTTGTACTAACACACCACAACACCGTGACTTTAAATCATCCCTCAAATGTACTTTTACCTGATTCCTTAACGTTATTTTATTCTAACAGCTGTTTTGAAAGGTTCCATCTAATCACCATACACTCTCATTTTAGATTCTTATCTCACTGACAGTTGTTCAAGTTTCATGTTTCTGATCAGTTTGGGTTTAATTAGTTATTTGATGATATAAAAACAGGCTGAGATGTCATGATTGACAGCTGAGACTGACTTGTGATTGGTGCGTGTGCAGGTGGAGCCTCGATGCCACAGCTCCACGATCACGACGGCACAGACTCTGCTCGACGTTTATTTAGTTTTAAGATCCGAAGACGTTAAACCAGCTCTTATCACACTGATCTATGAAGATATTCAGATTCAAGTTGCAGGAAGACATTTAATTCAAAGAAGAAATGTAAATATAAAGAGGAAGTGAGGTCATGGAGGGTTCGTACCACACATACAAATATAACATTTAAAAGGGAATTTTCATTTTTAGAGAAAAGGTAGAAACTTCAAATGAGGAGATTCAGAATAAAACGTGTGACGCTGCCCAGCTTTGAAATTACCTCACAGATATGAGCATTAACACAGCCGACCAGGTCGTGGCCTTACTTTGTGAAGGACTGAGACATAATCCACTGCGGCAGGAACACGAGCACCGAGCTGCAGCTCATTACCTGGATATCTGATCAGCTGAGCAGGCTGAGGTGATTTACATGTCTGAATATAGAGTGTTTCATTTCCTCGTTTGGAAAAGAAGTGGAAACGTTCTTGTAGCATTTTATCAGAAGGAAAACAATTCACACAGACGTCCTCGTTTGTCAGTGAAGCAGTGAAGTGAAGGACTCACAGCGACTGGAGAGGCTTTACCGCTGGATTCAACCATGATTAGTTAGTTGGTTTGTAATCACAGAATAATTGAAGTCAGATAAAAATAAAAATATTATTTTGCATATAAATCAAAACAGTGTTTGGATGTTCATCTTCCGCAGTTATAGCCCCCCCCCCCCCCCTTTGTGGCTGTGAACATGTACAGGATACAGATTGGAAATAAAGATGGACGACACGTCACCACTTCCTCCCACCATCCAGAAATGAAGCCAAACTATCTGAGATACAAACCACAACCATACACTTAAATAATCAACTCCTGTATTTATGTATTTTGGATCTATATCTGTATCTATGTTTCTCTTTGTTTATTCTTTAAAATGATAAATCACTCAGGCAGTGAATTCCTGCTGGAGAATCCAACGACCTGATTACAGCTGACGTACTAGTGTAATTATGAGGAAATGTAAAAACGATCCCTGAACTCAACTTCATTGCCGTTCATCCATTATCTGCACACTTAACCTCTGAGGGAGCTGGAGCCAATCCCAGCTGACTACTGGGCAGGAGGCGGGGTTCACCCAGGACTGAATGGTTTGTGGAAAAGTAAAAATTCCCGTCGGCCACACTCGAGTTAATGGTCTCAGACATTAGACGCAGTTTGTCTGGCTGACAGGTTGTTTCTGTGGATCTGCAGGAACTCAGCGTCTGTGTGATGACAGAGCTCAGGTCAGTTTTACTGGACCTCAGCAGGGAGCCATATTGGCAGCTGGGAGCCGATCGATGCAGATAACAGAGCGGGCCGAGAGGAACAGAGGCCATCTGTAATTGTTGGCAAGAAGCGCCCGGAGGAATCGACAGAGACGTCAGACTGAGGCCAAACAGCCGGGATGAATCTGTGCTGGATCTCTAACTGAGTCCTCTCTGAATGTCAACCAGACCTGAATCTGACCCCGGCACCAACTCCCACACGCTTTACTTCATTAATTTAAACTCTGCAGTGGAGTCGTGAAGCTTTTCAGCCTCCAAAACTGTGGACAGAGTTAAACTGGATAAAGTTTCAAATATGTACAGCAGATTTCACTGGAGCTTAAAGGGACAGTTCACAGAGAAACTCATCATCCACTCACCACTATGATGGAGGTGAGTGGTTGAGTCCACAAAGCACTTCTGGACTTTCAGGGGTAAACATGCCTCCATTCTGCTCCTGTGGTGTCATCCGAGTGTCCGGAAGATCACGAGGAGGGAGGTCGGCTCGACAGAGTTCTGCTCTTCATCGGCTAAATTCTCCTCCGTGAGCTTCTTCCTCTTTTCCAGCTGATTCTGATCTCAGCGCAAAATGGGAAGTAAACATTCAAAGCGAAGCGTTCACTGTCACGGTCCAGGGTGCGTGGCCGCCATTTTCTACCAGAGGATAATGATCGAAAGTCTGAGTGGACGTCATCGTCTTAGAAAAGGGGCGTTGCCTGTGTTAACCATGCTAAACGAACAAAAATGGTGGATACTAGTTACGATATATACAAAGCGAACTGTGAGAGGGGAAGAACAGTGTGTGGAGATGCAAGAGTAACAGTCTGGCATCGACAGGAAGTGAACCGACCGGTAATGCAAAGAGAGGAAGTACATCACACTACACAGTGCAAGTAGAGCAGAGACTCTAAACTCTGTGTGTGGACACAAAGACAGAAACGCTGCTAAACACCAGTGACCTCAACAACTCTGAGTCCATTTATAACTCCATTAACCCTGGTCACACACACACACACACACACACACACACACACACACACACACACACACACACACACACACACACACACACAGTCTTGTAATCGTAAAGCGTCTTGCTGCTGTTTGCGTGTTTTTATGATCAGAGAACAGTAGTAAATCTATAGCGGCCTTCAGTCTACAGCCAAGCATTACACGCAGTGCACCTTTAATGGGCCGTTAATGCTGCTGCTGTGTGTGTGTCTGTGTGTGTGTGTGTTGTTCCCTGAGATGAACTTGAAACAAACGACAGTGTAACGACAGCAGCAAACTCATTCACATAAAAACCAGAACAGTGCGTCTGATGTCCGCAGCTGAAAGTCGTCCGTATGAAATCCAGACTTCCTCCAGTTTGTTTGACGTGAGTTTTAAAGATTTACATCGTCAGGAGGAACCAATGAGCTCCGAGCTCAGAGCCACAAACAGGAAGTGCTGACGCCAACGTGTTGGTTTGAAATAAAAGAAGAAGAATTCTGTATTTATACTTTAAATAAGTTTGTTTAAAACGTATTCTCCCTGTGTCAGTCTGCGTCAAAATATATGTAGAAGAAGAAAAGAAGGTCAAGAGTTCGGCCAGTCACTCTACCCAGAATCCCCTGCAGACACACACACACACACACACACACACACACACACACACACACACACACACACGAAGCATAGTTCCTGTTCCACTTACTGACATAACCTCCACCATACACACACATTTGCATTGTATGTACACACAAACATAACATAAATCATATTAGAAATAGCCCCCCAACACACACACACACACACATATTAGACTCCAAACACTCTGAATATAAAATTCTGAGGCAGACCGGTCCCAAAATAACACACACACACACACACACACACACACACACACACACACACACACACACACACACACACACACACACAAACACACACACAAAGTAGATTCAATACTAATCTAATGCTGATTCAGCTCAATCTCAGAGAGGAATCCTCGGTGGGAACTTCAGCTCATTGTTCCTGTTCACTGAACCCTGACGCAAAACACAAACATGAACAACACCTGTGATCAGTCGTCTGTACTCAGCAGAGCTCGACACGTCTGCTGAAGCACGATGAAGAATCTATCACACAGCGTTTCAGTCTCATTACAGCTCAACATTATACATGGACACGTATTCATGCACGTCTTCTGACATCACAGAAAGAGGCTGAGAGAGTTTCCTGTTCCACCTGCAGAGGTCGAGTTTCTCTTTAAAACGCTGTGTGACTGCAGAGAGGTGATTAAAGACGGTGTCTACAGCTGTTAATGGTGAATTATGGATGTCAGCATCAGAGGGCGTGTAGCTGGTTAGCACCAGGAGACGGAGGGAGGACAAGTTTATACACCTTCACTCCTCCCTCTCCTCTCCTCCTCACTCCATACATTTCCTTTATTTCCTCCCTCTCGTGCCCTTTCTGTTCTCTCCACCATCTCTGCTCCCATCTCCTGTTTCTCACCCCCCCCCCCCCTCTACACAACCCTTTCTCTGGGGTCATTATCTGCAGCTGCTGGAGCCAAGTCTCCGTCCGGCAGCAGGAGGAGGAGAGGTGGAGGGAGGACAACACGTAGAGTGGAAGCTTGACAACAAGCCAGAGGGATGGAGGAGGAGGAGAGAGGAGGTTGAGTGAGGACGGATGAGAGGAAAGAGGAGAAGGAGAGAAGAACACAGGGAGAAGGTCAGGAGGAAAAGAGGACAGAGGTGGAGGTGCAGTAAATCTAAATTCTTCATGGAAGAAATAAGTCTGCAGGGACGTAGCAAAGAGCCGTCTGATAAATTTGAAATTAGGGACGGAGCCTGCAACTTCATTAGTAGTTGACAAAATATTACACTGACAAATCCATTTTTTAACACATAGGAGAGTATCCATCTTGTCCAGGTTTCTGTCTTGTGGCCCCTTAAAGAAGCTCACAGACATGAGGCCCCCAGACGAATCCCTTCACTTAAAATGTCCCTCCACTGCCGGGACATGTGGGTGTGTCCTCAATGCTTCTTTATCCCCAAAGAGTTTTCACAATCCAATAAGTCTAAAGAAAGAAAATGCTTTTCCTCATCCCATCAGCACAGACTGATCCTAAACCTGCTGACAGAGCCTCTGAGCAAGGCACCTGACCCACCAGATCAACACCCCCCCCACCCCTCAGAGCTAGAGTCAACCCTCGAGATAAATAAAGGTTTTACAAAAGGGGGAATCTCTCAGGAGGCCCGGGTCAGCTCGGTTATTCTGAGACGCTCTCTCAGTACGTTAAATATTTCATGGTCAGGATTATGTCATCCTGCGCCGAGCTACGATACCGAGAAGACGACAGGACGGAGGAAAACAGAGGTGAAGAGAAACAAAGATCCAGAGCGACGGAGACAATGGAGACGACAGAGACAACGGAGACAAGGAGGCAGAGACACAAGTCTGAATTTAAAAGAACACAAACGTGTCTGAAAGCAGAAAAACCACAAGGGCAAACAGAAAGAGAGACGTCGTCTGCTGCGCCCCGATTGGGGCAGATAGGAATCCATTAGTGCCAGGTCAGCCAATCGAACACAGGCATGCACTGATCCTTATCACCCACCTGTAATCGGCCAGCAAGCCAATCAGAATCTGATAGAGGGGACAGAGAGCCAATGGTAATTAGTTTAGAGGAAAACAGGAAGGACAATTAAACAGCCGGGTGATTCCTCCGATCGCAGAGACGAAGAAACAGAGTCGCTGAGTCGAGACAGAAGAAGAAAAAACTGCAGAGTCAACGTCTCCTGGTTCTTCTTCACTTTTATTTATTTACAAACTCCAGCGAGGTCAAGATCTCCTGCTCAAACACAACACGACAACACGACAACACGACAACACGACAACACAACAACACGACAACACTACAACACGACAACACGACAACACGACAACACGACAACACGACAACACTACAACACGACAACACGACAACACGACAACACAACAACACGACAACACAACAACACAAAAACACAACAACACAACGCACCAACCAGCCATCACACACAGACACACACTCAACACCTCAAACTAACCATGAACTCATCAGATACTTTACTTGAGTAAAAGTACCAATACAGGCATGTAAAAGTACTTCATTACAATTTTTTAAAAATGTATGAAAAAGTACTGCATCATTTTGTACGTGAGTAAAAGTACAGCAGCACAATGCAGTTAAAGTATTTAAGTAAAAGTACTGGTTGGATCTCACTGATATATATATATATATATATATAAAAACATCAATCATCAGAATCTAAAGACGACGTGAAGACATAAAGAACCGTGTTTTTATTAAATCTAACTAAATGTAAAAATAATGTTGTCATGAATCAGTTTGTGTGGACGGAGGATGAGGAGAAATGTGATCTTCCTCCACGTGAGGCTCCTCCTCTGCCTCAGACTGTTTGAATCGTTCTTCTCAAGGACGACGTATCGACCGCTCGACTCCGATCATCAGCTCAGTTGGTTTTTCCTCTTTGAAAACTTCTATTCTGGGTTACAGCCGGCTGCTAAAAGCCTCCCTCCTCCTCCTCCTCCTCCTCCTCCTCCTCCTCCTCTCACCTATTCTGCCTCTCCTCCTCCTCCTGAACCCTCTCTCGCCCATCACATCTTTTCCTCCCCTCTTTTCTTTCTTTCTCCTCCTCAAGCGTAATCCACGGCCATGTTTAATTGATGGAGGGATGATGAAAGTTGCAGGAGGAGGGATGGTTGTTCCATGTTTTCTCCCCCGCTGGTGAAGGAGATCCGACTGAAATCCTGCCTCTGTCTCGTTTCTCCTCCACGTACCTCATCCCTTGTTTTTTTTTATTTTTCTTTCATCCTCCTCCCTCTCACATCGTTCTCTCCGTCTCATTTCTTGAAAGGACAGTTCAGGTCAAACATTCTGAAGGTCACACGGCTGAGGAGTGAGACCGTCACTCGCTCGCTGACACTTTAAAAACAGCGAGTTGTCACAGGATGAACAGAACTGAGTGGCTTCTTGTTTTTCTGCTTGTGTTCTTATGAATAAATAAAAAATTGAATCTGTTTTAATCCCAAAATGTATCTAAAGGAAAAAAAATCAGTTTGGTTTTAACTCGTTAGTTGATGGTAAAGAAACGGGTCGAGACGTGATGATTGACAGGTGACACTGACTCACGATTGGTCGAGTGTGTAAAACAAACTCCAATCAAACTCGGAATTGATTGAAAGGAGAAGAATTGAATGTACGACACGGGCGAATGAGTTTAAGAGGAATACAGGAAAATAGAAATAAAATGAAAGTCAGAGTCACACTGAGTCTATTTTCAGCTTCAGAGCAGATCAGTTGTTATTTAAAGCTGCAGACAAACTGAGTCTTTCAGGCTCAAACTCTCAGGACTGAAAGATGAAGGCTGTGACGTCACATTAAAAAACCTCCTCAGCGCATAAATGGATCATTGAAATCGTAGTTTGATCTAATTACTGGAAATTTACTGGAAGTAAAGTTCATCATCAGTGCGACTGTAGTTTCTCTGAGTGATTCACAGATAAACAGAAGCTTGACCAGGCATCACTGACACGACAGAGGAGTCTGGTTTATTAAAGGACGTCTTTCACACCTTGTTTGGTTCAGTCTGAACCTAAATATCAGGTGTGAACGGTTCCTTAGACACGGTCCAGACCAACGGACCAACATTTAGTCCGACCAAAAGAGGTCTGGGTCTGGATCAAACTGAACCATGGTTCCGTTATAAATGCAGTTAGTGTGTCTGCTTCTGGTTACACATTAGTTGGCAACTTTGTCTCAAGACAATTTGTTGTCACCAGTCTGCAATTTCTCTGGTTCCTCGTTGTCTGACTCCTCATCCGGCTGCTCGGTTTTGATTGTATCGTTAAAAGGACGTAAAAGGAGAAAGGGATGAGGAGAGACTTTCTATTGTGCTCTAGAGTTTTGAACTTTCAGCCACATCTCCTTCTTCAGTGTGAACTCTGGTGACCTTCATGTGTGTTTGCTCTGCACACTGCTGACCCACACTGGCTACAGACAAACAGCATTACCATGTATGCTGATGACACCGCACTAATTGTGATGACGAGTCAGCGCACGAACAGGAGGTAAGTGTGGAGCAAATACAACAACTGGGTGTGAATAAAACATGAGGGATGGTAATGGACTTGAGGAAGTTTGTTACCACAAACCTCCAACACCCACACACCCTGGTGCATGTCAGCAAAGCAGCTGCCAAAAACCTCTGTTACGATCCCGTGTTCTCAGCATTCACGTGACTCTGGACACTAGCTGGATTTCAAATGAGTCTGACAACAGTGTACAAAACTGTTCCAGGCTCCTCCCTGTGACACAGCAGAATCCTGGAGGTTTGATTCCTCTGAGCCACATAGAGAATCAAACCTGGAATATAAATATAAACCCAGAATCAATGGGACATGTGAGCACAGAGATGTGCGGCACTAATATTAGACTCCAAACACTCTGAATATAAAATTCTGAGGCAGACCGGTCCCAAAATAACACACACACACACACACACACACACACACACACACACACACACACACACACAAACACACACACACACACACCATGCTCAAAATGTGTGTACTGGGTCAAACTGGTCCACCTGTTCATGAAACATAAAATGGAGCATGAAAAACCTAATGAACTCTCAGCTGACTCAACTAGAATCAAATAAATATCTTAAAGTTAATAATGAACTCAATTTCTTTCTTGTTCTTGTCCTTGAATGTGTTCGTCAGTCGGTGAACGGCAAATATGTTTGTCACCAAACTGGAAAAGCGCCAAATAAACACAGACCATTTACTATGTTCATGAGCTGTGGGAAGCCACCGAGAGCATGAGCTTATGAATACAACCGGTCAAAGGGAGTAGTTCTCCGCTGAGTGGGTACAATGTGAGGAGGTGAGGAGGTGAACCGCTGCTCCTTCACCGAGAGGAGACGCAGTGGTAGACCCATAACTCTCTGGAGAGACTACATATCCCCCCCCCCCCACCAAAGCACAGATAAACGGAAGACAATGGATGGATGGATTTCAGCACGATGAGTTTGCTCCATGCAACAACATCTACACACCTCAGATCTACACACCTCAGATCTACACACCTCAGAACAACACACCTCAGATCTACACACCTCAGATCTACACACCTCAGAACTACACACCTCAGATCTACACACCTCAGAACTACACACCTCAGAACTACACACCTCAGAACAACACACCTCAGATCTACACACCTCAGATCTACACACCTCAGATCTACACACCTCAGATCTACACACCTCAGTCCGTCCAATTGTTAAAATGTATTTTGGACTTAAAATAAGGAACGAAAGATATAAAGAACAAATCATCTATAGATAATATTAAATAATTAAAATGAGACACATGAAGGACCGATGGGGATTCTGCAGCTTCTCCCTTTTTCCTCTCAGCTGTTTTCTATTTTCTCCTCCTCCTCTTTGTCTTCTCTCCTCCTCGTTTCTATTTCTGGCCACAAGGAGTTAAACCCCATATTAATGTTTAAAACGTCCCACCCCTCTACGCACACACACACACACACACACACACACACACACACACACACACACACTATCTCTGGTTCATCATGTGTATGAAGCATGTTTCCTCTGCTACATTTGTTTTCTATTATTGAAAAGTTTAGTTTTACTGGTTTCCAACATAGACCTCCACTTCCTCCCATCATCCAAAAATTAAATATCAGTAGTGATGGTGGAGTGGCACCGTGTTATCAAGGTCCCGCCCATACACACGCTTGACCAATCATGAGTCAGTCTCAGCTGTCAATCATGGTGTGTCATCATCAAATAACTGATTAAAACCAAACTGATCAGAAACATGAACAAACATCAGTGATAACAACGACCTGAAATGACAGAAACATCTTTGACAAACATTTATTTAACGTCTTCTTTGATTTTTGATTGATTGACTTTTTTGGTCCATGTCCCATCTGCTAACATGGAGCTAACTACCACCAGCCACCAGGGGGAATAAGAATGAATTGACTTCACTTTTTGGAGCAGTCATTTTGTCAATTTTTATCTACAGTTTTATGCGCCAGACAGTAATCAGTCAAAAGTGGCGTGGCCACTAGATGGTGCTGTGACTTGAACGTAAATTAATTCTATGCTTTACCTGACGAGATCTGTTGTACGTGATTATATACAAAATAATAATTATAGACTAAAGTCTTTATGTTGAAAGTTGTGTGAACAGAAACTTAGTGAATTCGATTTTAACAACGTTAAAACATCTCACCCTCGGGCAGCTCGTCCATCTCTCTCTCTCTCCTTTGTCTCTCTCTGTCTCTCTCTCTCTCTCCCTCTCTCTCTCTCTCTCTCTCGCTGTGTTCTCTCTATTTCTACGCCTCGTTCTTCCCATTTTCAGCCCTCTTGTTTTTTCTCCTGTATTTACGTCTCCCACGCTCTCTCCATTATAACCCCCCCACCCCCCCGGCTTTGTTATTAACTTGTCTCAGTTTGTTGCTGCGAGGAGCTCACGTTGTTTCACTGCGTCTCTAATGTGATTTATTTGTTCATTCTGCATAATCCACGTATCTGTGTTTATTTTTACCACACACACACACACACACACACACACACACACACACACACACACACACACACACACACACACACTCTGTGTTTAAATATAACATGATGTGTTTTAAATGTTTCAGAAAGTCTCACGTGAAGAAGACAAGAGGTGGAACAGAAGGAGGAGAGTAAAGAAAGGAGGGAGAGGATGGAGGGAGGAAGAGGAGATGGACTAAGAGAAAGGGAGATCATGGGGGAGTAAAACGGAGTGAGGATAGTGAGGGACAAAGGGAAGGATGAAAGAAGAGATGAGAAAAGAGGATTAAATGAAACCTAATAAAGGCAAAAAGAAAGACAGGAGAGGATATAGGTGGGGGAGGAGGGGCATGAAGAAAAGAAGGTAATACAACTAGAAGATGGGAAAGAGGAGAGGAATGAAAGATAGAAATTGAAGGTCGGCAAGAGAGGACAAGAAGGAACGAACTGAGAAATGAATGAGGAGAAAGAGGAAAGTGACGTACGAGACAAGAGAGGGTGAGGAGAGAAAACAACTTGAGTGAGGAAAGTAGTGATAAGGGAGGAGGAAACAGAGGGAGGTGAGAAGAGAACAAAAGGAGAAATGAACCCTACCCTGAAACAGAGGAGAAGAAAGATGGAGAAAAGGACGAGGTCAACAGGAGAGGGACAGAGGAAAGGATGGAGGAGGAGGAGAAAAGAACAGATGAAACAGGAGAAGGTGAAGAAACTGATGCTCAAGAGATGGGATGATGAGGAGAAATGGAAGGTGGGAGGACAAAAGAGGAGAGGAAACTGGTGAGTGAAAAGAGGAAAAGAAAGGAACAGAAAGAGGGGATGGAGAGAAGAGGAGAGGAGAGGATAGATAGGATTAGGAGGATGAGAGGAAAGAAAGAAAAGAGGGCGTGAGAAGGACTGAAAAGAGGAGGAGAAGATGAAGAAAGTAGAGGAGGAGTAGATGAACGAGGATGAGGGAGAGATAGAGGAGGAGGAAGAAGATGTTGCACTCAGACATTGAGAGGAAATAATTGATGAGAGAAGTTCTCTCCTCCTTCTCTCTGTCTCTCCCTCTTTTTTATCTGTTTTCTGTTTATCTGGGGCTCGCTCGGCCACAGCAGCTGCATCAATTAGGGTCAGGAGAGAGAGAAGAGAGAGAGAGAGAGAGAGAGAGAGAGAGAGAGAGAGAGAGAGAGAGAGAGAGAGGGGGGATGGAGGGTCAGAAAAAAACCAGGAGATAAAGGAGAGGAGAAGAGAATCTGCATCATCTGCAGGAAGAAGAACGTTCGACCGACGGTGTTTTTGTCTGCCGCCATGTTTCCTCTTTTCTGCAGCAGGAAGCTCGAGTGACGTTTGAGTCATGTGACTTCAACACAGCATCAATTATTCACTGAGAGGAACTTAAGAAAGTTCAGTCTTAAGTAAATCACACACAGAGGAGCACAACGTGACTACATCACTTTATACTGAGGGGAAATAAATGATGCTGGATGAGGTTTTATCAGCTCCTGGTTGCAGAGATGTCCTCAGACAGTGGACATCACCCTGAATCCCAAAATATGTTTGTGTTTAAATGTCATAGAAGTCAAATTAAAATTAAATGTTCTTAAAGGTAAAGAGACCTTTTCACAATAAAAGTCTGGAAGCTGAACCCAGGTCCAACCACATTACAATAAGAAGAAACTTAATGAATCACACGAGCCGAGCAGCTTAAAAGAATTAATGTTTCCAAGAATTCACACATATTTCACAGCTGCCGTTTAAATCCCAGGAGACGAGAGTTTGATACGAGCAAATTCCAGGTGAGGAAGTTTTTTAAATCTTAGAGCTGAACCTGCAACTCATCAGCAGCTGTGCTCTTTAATCCTGGAGAGACACACACACACACACACACACACACACACACACACACACACACACACACACACACACACACACACACTATCTTTGTGGCATGTGTTACAATCAATCTGTCCCAAAATCTGACACGTGAACTTTAAAGTTGTCCAAAAACCAGGCAGGTATATTGGTATGTGTGTGTGTGTGTGTGTGTGTGTGTGTGTGTGTGTGTGTGTGTGTGTGTGTGTGTCGGGGGCTTTGTGTCTGAAACAAGGATTTCCTAATCACACAACAACAAGATAAATTACTTTGTTGGCATGTTGAAGGACACTGAATGGTGTGTGTGTGTGTGTGTGTGTGTGTGTGTGTGTGTGTGTGTGTGTGTGTGTGTGTGTGTTTGTGTGTGTGTCTCAGTGGTAAAAGTAAAGAATCAAATCCTTAATTACATTTTGCAATAAGTTCCTGGTAGTGCTTGTTTGAAGGGCATCAGTGTGTGTGTGTGTGTGTGTGTGTGAGACTTCAGATATTGTCGCCTTCATGCTGCTGAGTTGGAAGATGTGCTGCCTTGCTTGTGGGCAAAAGGAGGCAGATTCAGGACGGACTTTAAAAATGATGTTGTGAAGTTGCATCACAGAGGAAGTGGATGAAGACGAGTTCAGAAAGATTCACAGTGTTTCATCACTTCAGTAAATCCTGATTCTCCAGTTTACACACAAGCAGTCGAGTGTCTGAACCTGCACAAGTACTTTCAGATGATCATTCCACTAAAGAGCCTGATGAGTATTAAAGCTTCCTTCACTCACTGATCTGCGGTTCTGTCTCCAGCCGTCAACAGAGTTTTAAAGATTCACTCACTGGATTCAGGTTGGACCCTTTACTCTAATGTCTGAATTAGCATAATCAGTGTAACGTGATAATTCAACAGTTGCATAGTGACCTGGGCTGTTTTAAATGTCATAGTCCTACATTATACGAGAGTGACCTGTTACACAACACACCACATGTTTGGACTCACGTTCCCATCATGCCTCAGGAGAAGAAGGAACTCAGTGAGCGACCTTTTGATTTAAGGTCGTTTGTTCGGTAAAGTTCACGTCAGAGCGAGAAGAAAAAAATACTTTCATTTATTGAATTTAAAGGTTCATTCAAATTCTTTTACTTTCTTGTCACGTATTCTCGTCACATTATCAACAGTCATCACAGAGAATCAGGTCTTATTTGTCTCATTGTCATTGTAATTCAGTAAATTATATGTAACTTGAAATATGCAGAAATGACCATGATTGATAATTTGTCGATCTGTTTGACAGACCTCCTGCAGAGATCTCCAGCAGAACCGATCACAGAGTCATTACGGCGGCGCTGCCAGGACCCGATCGATCGCTCAGTATTGATGGTTTTTTTACACTGTGGTCCTAAGAAGCTCGGTCCGGCCGAGGGAGACAGCCGCTGATTTCTGCCATTATGGATCTGTGGTGGAGTTCTCTCCATTACAGCCGAGGAGGAGGAGGAGGAGAGGATGAAGAGACGTTCGCATAGATCAGCAAAACCCCAACCTGATGGGCCCCCCCCAGCCCGACCTCCCCTCCGTCACCACCCTGAGCTGAACTGACTTGGTTCACTTCCAGCTCGTCCACATTAACAGAGACAGAGGGAGATTGATTCATTGATTTTCTAATGAACGGTAAACGAAGTTTGTCTTTTTAAATTCACACACACTTTATTCAATCGTCTCCATCTCCTCAGCTGAATTATCTTCCTCACGGCGACAGGAAAAACATCACTGATACATCTGTGTCACTCTCACTACAGCCACTAGAGGTCATGGTTCCTTGAACGTAAACTTGTCGTCTTGAGGTTTTTGCCTAAAAGAAGAACGTGATGCCTCAGATGGTTTGTTACACAGAATCATCATGAACGGCTGGAAACTGTTCTCTCTCACTTCGTTGTCTTATTAGTGCGTTCACCTTCGTTGGTAACACAACTCATCTATTGACCTCCAGGACCCGGAGGACGACCACAGCTGCCATTTTGTGTCCCGGTCAGCGAGAGGTGGGAGTTTTCTGACAGGAAATGGAGGAGCAGCGTGAAAACAATCTATCTTTAATTTCATTTTTTGATTTGTTTTTTCTCTCGCTCCTCTTCCTCCCTCCCTCGCTCCGTCTCTATTAAAACACCAACAGCGTGTCCGTGCGTTGAGATGCTTCATAATTCCACCCAGGCTGTTTTATCAGGCCGTCGGCTGCGCCCGCTCTCAGACTCATATATATCCTGTTCCTCAGAGGAAGCGGCTGCTTCCCCTCTTGTTCTTATAAATAATGTTGATGTTAAAGTGCTCTGCAGCAGCCAGAGGACACAGACCAGACACTAAAGCTGCTCCTATATACTCCTGAGTTTTACATAAACCACATAAAAGTCCAAAGAGTCACGTTTGAATTAATGATTCATAAAGAATGTTCTTCTAATTGTTTAAATATGTCAAACACTATAAACAAATTGGTGTAAAACTGTGGCAACCACTCGTCCTCTTTTTATGTTATTTTTAGTCTGCACAAAGTCGCTGTGAGAAGAAAACAAAAGAAAAAGTGTTGATGCTGATTTTCTGTCTGAGGAACCACGTCCCTGCATCTGAACACAACCTCTGTTTTCCCAGCATGCTTCAGTGTCTTCATTGTCAAAGTTCAACTCATCTGTCAAACATGCATTAATCTACTTGTGAAAATAGTCGCCACAGAAACGCACCATTTCCTCCTGCTGGTTGAAACCTCAGATAATAAATCTGCCCAACGTGACGGCTGCTAAAAGTGAAGGTCATAAACCGCCTCCATGTTAGCAGACATGGACCAAACTAAACCATCATCGTCAAAAGATGGCAGCGTTTGTATCTGAAATATTTTGTCTTACTTTTCGGAGGAAGCGGAGAAACGTCGTCCATCTGGGGTTAAAAACAACAGTGAGCTGTATTGTGAACGTTAACTGATAAATCCAACTTTACTGCTTCCAAGAAGAGCAGCTCGTATCTTCACGCTCTGCAGCTTCTTCATCCCCGACCCCCGACTCTGCTGCTCGGAGTCGTAACTCTAACTTGGTGTGTAGGTATTTTACACTGGAGGAGGGAAATCGAGCGCTGGCCTCGGGTTTGGACCATGTTTTAGATCTGTATCTATTTAATGTTTTATGTCTGTAATTATTTATTTGAAACTGCACCACAGACTCTTTATTATGTGTCCTGTTCCCTATCTGTGTTTTCCAGGCGTCCATTATGAGAAAGTCCACGTGAGATAATTTCCGCTCATCAATGAACAAATGAAAGATTTCTCCTGTGAAATGAAGCATTAATTGTCCAGTTGAAAGGTTTCGTTGTTATCGGACCACCTGAAGGAAAAGACTCTGAATCAGCTGCAGCAGATTGTGTTTCCACTCACATATATTGCTTCTGGAGCTGCTGCAATAGGTTTATGATTCCACTTGCAGTTTATTTGCACAGTGATAAAACACAGGAGCAAAGCAATAAAAGCAGAGTGATGAAAAACATTGATAACAAAATGAACAAAGAGAAACAAATGAGCAGATCGGAGCAGAGTGGGGAGGAGGAGGAGGAGGAGGAGGAGGAGGAGGAGGAGGAGGAGGAGGAGGAGGAGGAGGAGGAGGAGGAGGAAAGCAGGTGGGAAACAGGTTTTACTCTAAATCTTATTTGGTGAATTCTTGACACTATTAACATAATTTTAAACATTGCATAAAAAATAAAACTCCTTGTTAAAACAAGACAGAAATCTTTAAATTCAACGCCAGGTTTGTGACGGATCACGTTTGAATACCAGGTGTAAACGAGGTCAAACCAGGAGCAATTTAAAACACTGGAAAAAGGGTCTAAACTACCTCATTTACAGCTGCATTAAAATGTGTTCTGGTAATCAGATTACAATCACAGTTTAACCACATGAACGTTCATGTCTAAACGCAGACATCTTAACCACCTCCGTGATCTCTGCGTAATCAAGATACATTTTTTGTAGATATAATCTGAAGCATTTCTGAAGCTGTTTTCTCATCAACATGCAAATCTGACTTCTGTCCTGGTCCAGATGTTGAAGGTGTTTGAAGATGTTTGGTAACTGAAGAAACACCTGAAGACGATGGTTAGTCGATATAAACAGTTCAGTGTGTATTTAACATCCAACGACACAAACGACGGAGGAGACGGACCGAGGGAATCAAACTGTGAGTGGATATTTGATTTTCAGATCTGTCTTGAACGCTTCCCGGATGCATTAACACTCAGCGTCTTTCAGATCTGCCACAGATGCACGAAGTGACTCAGTGTAAATGGAGTCGAGACGAGAGCTTAAACAATCTTGTTAAAAAAACGTGGCGTTTGGCAAGTGCAGCGGACGCAGGAGGCATCAGGCGGAGGAGGAGAGGCGCTGCAGGGAACTCTGAGATGCTGAGGTCGAGGAATTCAACGACCTCTGGGTGTTTGACAGAAGACGACAACAGACTCGATCTGATTGGTCAGTGAGGATGTGGGCGTGGAGCTGGAGAACGGTATCCAGGTTACGGGCTTGGACGTCTGCATCCTTCTCCTCAACGTTCACCAGAGAGCAACAGGAAGTCACTTCTGCCTGTGGTCATCAGACTTTATAACTTCTCAAGTGTCAATACACCAGCTCTGGAAAACTAGTCTAACACACAGTTGTTCTAATTCATGGTTCTACTTATTAGAATTCTTGATCTGTATATATTTCTATTCTAGGTTGAACAAGTATTTCTGACTCTGAGTCGTCCACAGGGACTTTTACCTGAATATTTACAAAGGTTTTGTGTGCGTTTGCTAAAATGAATGTTTCAGTTCCTCTAGAAGGTGAAGAGCCCAGAACAGAGACACACGCCTCACAACATCCAAGCAGCCGCCAACCGGCCTCTAGGATGAAGCAAGCTTTCCTGAATAATTCACACGTGAAGGTGGAGAAAGTTTTCAAAAACAGCTGCTAAACAACTCAAACATCCACAAATAGACTTGAAGACACAGCACTTTAATGTGGGTGGAGACCGACTCACAACGCCACCTAGTGGTTGGGACGTCTCGACATCGTGACATTCGTATTTATCAAAATGTTAACACCCTGGACCAGCAGCCCCCAGCTTGTGAGTGTGAATATGGAAAACTTACTGAAAATAAACCATGTCCACCAGTCAGAGACGTCCCCCCTCCTCTCTTGACCCTCGACTGTGTCTCACACACAGACACACACTTTGAATCCACAGGTTTCTTGGCACCGGCCTCCTGTGCCCGCCATCAGGAAACTGCGGAGGCGAGCAGTGTCTACTTCATACGACATCTCTGTTACAAACGTGTGAGTTTTCCGCTCACGGCTACAAAACTTAGCTTCAGCAATCTAGTTACTGTGTCGTGTGAATTTCCAGGGAGAGGTCTTCTTTAACTGATTCTCCACATCTGGATCTGTGTGATCAGCACAAATCCAATCGATTAAATCAATTCTCTCCTGGAACAGAAACGTTCGTGGAATCATTTACTGTCATTTTCTGAAAATCTGATCAGAGACCAGGGACGGATCGAAGTCGCCGGGACGACAAACCTGGGACAGGAAATGAAACGTTCCTTTATTTGGTGATTTAAAGCTGCTGGTTCTGTTGTGATAGTCGGAGTGGAGGAGGAGGAGGAGGAGGAGAGGTGAGGACACAGAGGGACACTCCCTAGAAGGAAACAGAGAGTAACTGAGAGCAGGGAGAGGTGAGAAGGGGGAGGAAGGGGGAGGATGGGGGAGGATGGGGGAGGTAAAAGCCTGGCCTGTGTTTGCTGTCTGAAGAATCCATTTAGAGGTCTGCCTCTCCCCACTGATAACTAATGGACCAAGAGGAGACTTTCACAATAAAAGACAGTGTCCTGACAGAAGTTTCCTTAAGCAACTTATCATTGTTATCATCATTAATTCATCAAATCAAGACTAACACTGAAAAACCTGAACCTGAACCAGGTTGTCATGAAGTATCCATGTTCCTGCTCCTGCTCTGTCCTGAGAGTCTCAGTCTGTCTCAGTGTGAAGTGGACATGAAGCGTCCCCGCTCTGTGACACCGGCTGTTTTCAGTCTGAACTCCGGATAATCTAATCATTTTCTGTACGTGAGGACGCAAATGTCTGAGTCAGTTGCTGTGGACATTCTCCAGCGTCTCTCCTGCAGCCCCCAGTCAAACCTCCAGATAACGTGAGAACACAGCAAGGACATCACCCCGTTATAGACTCTACCTAAACCGGATCTGATGCAGCTTTCGGTTGTTTCCCTCCTTCTATTGTTTTTCTATGTTTCTTGCAATTGGTCCCAAAGTTGAAACTCTCAAGCCTCCAGTGCAAGTTTGTCCATTAAGCCAACCCGACCTGCAGAGGACATGAAAACTGACTCTGACTCAACCCTGGACCCTCGTAATAAGTCGTTGGTCTTTAAGCCAGCAGCGGCGGTCTATCACAATGACGCTGATGCTGTTGATTGACAGGTCTGATTCCAGCCTGTTATCCACACACAGGGCGCGGTGACGTGGTTATTCTGGTTCGGCATGAAAAAGAAAAGGCAGCATAATGAGGGGTCTTCTTAACAGCAGCAGGATCTCTGTGTTAAACACTTCACCCCCACACTGGGAACATAATGAACCCTGCACAGCTTAATGAACAGGATCCTCCTCAAGATAAACTTTACAGCTTCTGTCAGAGACTTCACTCCTACAGTCGGATGTGTCGGTCACATGGTGCGCACTCTAAAAAGTTAAAAACCTCTTCCTTCGTTCAGTGGAAACTGAACGAGTTAACTTTAACGACCTTTAAACAGTTTAACTGCTCGAGTCGCTTCCATTCATTCACACCTTTCACGTTTCCTCCTTTCTCTTCATTCACAGACAGGTAGGAGTGTAGAGTCATATAGAGTGTGTGTGTGTGTGTGTGTGTGTGTGTGTGTGTGTGTGTGTGTGCGCGTGTGTGTGCGTGTGTGTGTGCGTGTGTGTGTGTGTGTGTGTGTGTGTGTGTGTGTGTGTGCGTGTGTGTGTGCGTGTGTGTGTGCGTGTGCGTGTGTGTGTGCGTGTGTGTGTGCGTGTGTGTGTGTGTGTGTGTGTGTGTGTGTGTGTGTGTGTGTGTGTGTGTGTGCGTGTGTGTGTGCGTGTGTGTGTGTGTGTGCGCGTGTGTGTGCGTGTGTGTGTGCGTGTGTGTGTGTGTGTGTGTGTGTGTGTGTGTGTGTGTGTGCGTGTGTGTGTGCGTGTGTGTGTGTGTGTGCGTGTGTGTGTGTGTGTGTGTGTGTGTGCGTGTGTGTGTGTGTGTGTGTTAAAGAGCAGTATGGTGGATTGGTCAGTGCTTATGGCAGATTCCTGACTCACTCTCTATTTCTGATGTTTCCAAAGGCTCTTTGAGCAGCAGATAATAGATCAGTGCTGGAGAGCTGCAGGGTGAAGACGCCATCAACCTCACACACACACACACACACACACACACACACACACACACACACACAAACACACTCACACACACACTCAACCATCCACAAGGCAGCAGCGAGCGTGTGGGCGGCAGCAGGGTGAAGATACACCACCGTACTCGAGAAGCAACGAGTGGGAGGCAAACAAACACGCACACACTCAGAAGCACACACAGACACACACAAAGACACACGCACATAAACACACACTCGATTTTTCGCACTTCATCTCTTTTCATGGCGGAAACAGGCAGTCAATTTCTCCCCCGTAACCAATAATAATGACATGTCCGTGTCCCGACACGAAACAGAAGGATAACACACAAACACACGCTCGTGTTGCCATGGCGATCGTATTAACGCCCGTACAGTCATCAGGAGCAAAAATAAATCTGTGTAATGTCAGACATCATCAGAGAGAGTCAGCGAACACACAACATTAAACTGATGCTAACTCACCCCAGCGTTGTCATGGTGACGATGGTGTACCAGAAGGAGGCCGGGATGGAGGTGAAGGTGGAGCCCTTGGTGCCCTTCTCGGCGTAGAACATGACGGTGGCGAAGATGATGATGGCCATAGTGAGGGAGAAGAGCAGGAAGCCGAGCTCGGAGGCGCAGCTCTTCAGCGTGTAGCCCAAAATCCTCAAACCCTGCGAGTGGCGGGAAAACTTGAAGATCCGGAAGACACGGAAGACCCTGAGGGTGACGAAGGCGCCGCTCACGTCCTCGTTCTCGGGCATCACCAGGCCGATGTAGTAGGGCATGATGGCCACCACGTCGATCACTGACATCACAGAGCGCATGAACTTGCAGCGGCTGGGCGCGGCGAACAGACGCATCAGGTACTCGAAGGTGAAGATGAGCACGCAGGCCGTGTCCATGCAGAAGAAGGCCAGCTGGTATTTCTCCCCGCAGGGAAGGTCTTTGACGCTGCCCTTAGGAGGCCGGCAGGGGACCGTCTCCACCACGTTGGCGATGACGGAGACGGCGATGAAGAAACCGGTGACGTAATAGAAGACCAGCGCCATGGTGGAGGTGTGGGGGTTCTCGAAGGCTCGCCACAGACGCTCCCTGGAGGTGCTGTCTGGAGGGAGGGGGGCGTCCATCCCCTCGTTGGCCTCCGTGTCCTCGGCCAGACGCTCCTGGTTCTCCTTTTTCCTGTCTCTGTATTCCTTCACAGAGAGAGGGAGGGAGAGGAAGATGAGATTAGCATCGAGACTAACGTCAACTGTTTTACATTATGTCTTTAGTTTTGTAAAAAGTAGAAAAACAGGACCTCACTTTATACCTGTGTTGGGAGCAGATTAGATTTGAAGAATCGTTTTTAGCCCTGAGTGTTTTTCAAGTAGACACTAAAGCCACACTATAGTTCCTCTGATGTTTAAACTACAGTTTGTGGGGACATTTTAGTCTTCACAAGTCTGTCAATCAAATTTTATTTGTATAGCCCATATTCACAAGAGGGTAAGTATGAATTTGTGCAGTATAGTCACAATACTTAGATGAAATGCTAATTGTTGCTAAGATGCTAAATGCTCCTTTGTATCAACTGATACAGATGTTTTAAGCTTTCACTTTTTTCTGCTAACTTCATAAGAGATGAGCGAGGTCAGTTTGAGTCGACAGCCTTTCTCACCTCAGAGCACTAAACTGCAGAAATGTCCCAGAAAGGAGTTAAATGTTTTCCCTTGTTAACAGAATCATCTCATTAGCAGCAGAGTGACAAGACCAATAAACACTTTATATATCTTTAAATAAGTAATCAGCCCATGGTTCATTACGGATAACTGCTCGCTGTTAACACGCTATGGACAGGAGTCAACTCGGGCTACAGCCGGAAAAACAGGTCGTCCTCAAACAGTTTAGGATTCAAATACAATTTGTCACAGCAGCAGACAAACATCCAGATCGGTAAGATTACAGGAGGAATAATGGGAAACTGTGTGGGAGGTGTTGACTGAGTTAGAAAATGAAATCCAGAAATTAGAATTTCATTTGATGAAAGCTGCCAACAAACCTGATGAAGATATAAGGGACGACTAGTCATTCATTCAAGTCGTTGGACAAGTCGTTTTAATATAAATGAGGATATAAAGATGTTAAAGCCTCCGCACACAAGGTTAGTATGAAAAATCTAAAATATAAAGAGCTCTGCAGGTGGTTTGCTGTTCGGGGAGTGAGGACGGAACAAATGACTTGTTTATGACTCTTTAATGGAATCACTTACTTTAAGAAGGAGTTCGAAGCCAAATTCAGGAGCAATAAAGAGACAAATCAGATTGTAGTTGAGCTGCAGAGTTTCAGGAGGATCCTCAGCGCTGTGTTAATGAGATGGAGTTTAACGGCGGGTTTGGGAGCAGCGCTGGTTAGTAATCCCCCTCAGATCCATTAATGTTCTTACACTAACACAACAAGTCATTTGGCTGATGATGCTCTTCTCAAGAGAGACTTAATGAGTTCTGCAGCCGCATAAATAGCAAACATGAAAAGATCTGAGGTCAAAGGTCACATGAGCAAAGGACAAACGAGGCAGACATTTTAAAATCTGCATGAAAAGACTGAAGGATCCAAGCAACAGAGGTTCATACAAGTGGAAGCTGCCGCGTCTAATCCACCGACATCCAGAGCAGCTGAACAACATGTGTCCACAGCTGCTTCACAGTAAAAGTCCTGCATAAATGAAGCACAGAGGGCTTTTATTCTGAAGTATTTCAGGCATATATATAACAAAATACCTGGTGAACTGGTGCATGCTGGGATAAGAACCAATCAGCAGGAAAATGTGGGCGTCAGCCAAATCTACAGACACACGTGCGTCAGTTCTGTTGTTTGCTGGAGGGTTGAGATCTGAATCCAGCTCTGATATTCAGACATATTTCAGAGTGAAATCTACACATCATCAGGGTCGACTGGAAAATATGTTCAGCACCAACACCAAGAAATCACACGTTAACTGTTCCTGACGCCTCATCAGTACAGACTCGACTACAACTGCATTTATTTTGGTCGAATAAAACACAGTTCACTTAAATACTGTTTTATGATTGTTAGTCAGAATGAGTCAAACACAACTAAATCCATATTTTAAGGAGAACATGAATACAAGTAGGTTGCAGGCAGACCCCGAGCAGGTCGGTCGATAACACACAAACATGTTGTGATGCTCACTTCAGGACAAACGATTCTTCAAGGTCACTAAAAGCTCAACCATCTTAACATCATCAGTGAGGGTCAATCAGCTTCACTGTCCATCAGTGTCATCTCTAAGTGCAGGGTTACCTCCATGCAGCAGTCTCCGATGATCTCCGGCACAATGCCGTAGAAGGCCAGCTCCTCGTCGAAGGCCTGGATGCACTCGTGTCGGGGGTAGTGGAGCTTCCCAGTGCGGTAAAAGTTCAGAATGTGTCGGAACATTTCAGGGTCCCTGTCGAAGAAGAACTCCTGCGTGTCTTCGTTGTAGAAAAACTCTTTCTCCGAGGAGCCCAGCAGCGTGTCAGGATAACGATCCAGAGTGTTCTTCCATGTCTGACAAACAGAAGAGAACCGGGGGAGACATTTTTCACTTGAAACACGCAGCGACAAGTTCAGAGTCTGAGCTGAATTTAAATCAACGAGCAAACAGCAGCAGCACAGATATAGAAACCAAACATATTAAACTGATGTTTTTCTCACTGAGAGTCGGAACCAGCTTCATGTGTTTGTTCCGTAGTTTCATTAGATCTGTTAGTTTTGGTTTCACATTGTAATTTAGGGACTAAAGAATTGTTTGTTTATTTCAATTTCAATTTATTTATTCTTATAAAATGGTCAAACCTTTACTTGTCAGCTGTTTTATTAAACAGAACCTGATTTACAGACAGAAATATCAGATGTTCTCATTTACTCACACAAACAATATTAAAAACACGAATGTTCCATTAGAAAGTTACTGAGATGTGGAGACGGGAGAAGTGACGCGTCATGATGCTAACGGCCTCTTCGTTCATTTAATTTAGTTTGTCGTCTCCACTTCCTCTCAAAATCCAGACATGAAGCTAAAATATCTTGGATCCGTACGCTGCCATCTCCTGGTGGAGCCATGTCCTATTTTTAACCATATTCGTGAGCATGCTCAGTAGACGACCACACCTACCTGGAACCTGACCCCGCTGACATTGACGTACAGGATCTCATCTGACCTTGACGACTTGTCCACCGGCGGTTTGGGCATCGTCTTCTTGGCTAGCGGCAGCCAGCCCACTGCCGCCGCCCGCGCAAAGGGCAGCCATGTCGCCACACCGGCTGCCATCTTGCATCAGAGCGTTCCACCTGTTAGAGAGTTGCGTCCTCGGTGGAGGGGCGGGGCTAAAAAAATCGCCTGTAAGTGCCTCGACTAAAACTTCCCTCACTTCTTCTCCTGCCCTGATGTCCTCGAGCGGTCGGGGCGGCGAGAGAGGAGGTGGTCGGACATGTTGGGGGGGAGGGGCAAGAAGGGGGAGGAGGGGCAGAGGGAGGGGTCGGACGGCAGTTAGGTGTCAAGCCATGAAAAGAACGCCGTGAAGCAGCGGGAAAGCCCACGCATCTGACAGGTTTGTGGCCTTTGTGGCCGGGACGGAGACTTCCTGTCGCTTGCCTGAAAAACTCAAAGAGGAAACTCACAAACTAAGAATGAAATATTCCTTTTCTTAAATATACCGATGAGAAACTTTTCAGCTGTCGTCGGGCGTTTTCCTCTAAATACATACAAACTCAAAACAAACATAAAACCTCAGAACGGGAGAATTTCTGTAAAATAATCAGAACGTTTTCTTTATTGCTGCTGAGGAAATGAATCCTGGGAGGGAAGCGTTGAGGCGTTTGTGTCGGGCCTCCACCTCCCTACTTCCTCTCTCGCTCTCCTCCTCTCAGTGTCTGACTGGAGCTCGCTCTCCCTCTGAAGACAGATTTGTTGCAGCACCACAGCCTTTCAAATTCTTATTAAATTGTGATGATGGTCCCTTAAAGTTGCAAGATAGACAGAATCGCCTGCGTTGCCTCCCTCCCTCTAAGTGTTTCTCTGCTGTGGCGATTATGGATCTGCAGCCTCACTCTTCCTCTCTTTCTCTTTCTGCTTTTGCTTGCTGTTTTTTCTCCTCTAATTTTCCTTTATCTCTCTCCCCGTGTTTTACTCTCTCTCTCTCGCTCCTGCTCACGGCAGCGGGGCATTAGTGGCGGCGGTGGCAGTGGAGACACACCGGGTTTGTTTTGAAGAGCGAGGAGGCGGCGTCAGGTCTTTACTCCATGTCCATGTATGGCCGCCCTGTCAGAAAACACACAAACAGAAAAGAGACGGAGAGTGAGAGACAAACCAGTGGGATGAGGGGAGAAGAGAGGGAGGTATGACACAGAATAAACAGAAGGAAAATGTGGACGGAGGAAGAGCGGAGCAAAAAGAGGAAAGGCAACAGAAGGAAGAGGAGTAGGAATCCCTGGAGGAAGGAGGGATGTTGAAAGGGAGGAAAACAGAAGGTAAATAATGAAGGGGAGAAGGGAGAATGGGACAAGGAGAGGTGGAGAAGATGATGGAAAAGGAGGGAGGAGAAGAGGAAGAGAGAGAGAGAGACATTTAGAAGAGGAAGGAGAAGAACAGGAAAAGAAAGTGATGAGGAGGAGCAGATAAAAAGAATGAAAAAATAAATATCACACTTTCATTTACAATCAACAACCTTTTGTGTGTGTGTGTGTGTGTGTGTGTGTGTGTGTGTGTGTGTGTGTGTGTGTGTGTGAGATGTTGGCTTGGATTTGTTAGTACGAGACGTTTAGTGTCTGAACTTTGTCGCAAGCCAGAGTTCGACTGACCTGCGACAGCGACTCCCTCCGATTGGCTGAAGTTGTCGCCAATTCAAAGATATTAATGTTTTTTTCATCTCTTTATTAAAGACTCACACTCAAATACACCCTGTTTCCACTCGGATATTTTCTTGCTTGAGCTCAGATTTCCTGAATCTGGTTAAAGCAACGTAAACTGGTACGATTCACGTGATGCTAAATGTGAATCATCTGAGTTACGTGTTGCTTTGTGCTGTTTGTTCACGTCGATGTGTAAATTGTTTTTCTAGAATTTATTCAAACCAAACTAAAAGTCAACTGAAGCAGAAACGTCCTCTGCACAAACACAAGTCAAATTAATCGAAAGAGAGCATGCACACACACACACACACACACACACACACACACACACATAGACACACACACACACACACACACACACACAGCATCACACACACCCTCCTCTACCTGTCCTGCCTCAGTAAAATCTCCAGTGGGTGTGTTAATGAATTATGAATGAAACTTTCAGCCTGACTGGTTTAGTTCAGCTGCTCTGCCTCAGTTACCACTAAGCACATACAATCCAACACACACACACACGTGAACACATACAAACACACACTCATTCTGCAGCTTCAGTGTTTTTCATTATTTCAGCAGGGATAGCTATTACGTTACGATGCAGCAGAAACACACACACACACGCACGCACACACACACACACACACACACACACACACACACACACACACACACACACACACACACACACACACACACGCACACACACTGTACAGTTCAATCAAGCGGCAATGTTTCATTTTATTTCTGCAGTTTTCTGAGAATGTGTCAGTGAATCAGCAGCTGAGTCATCAGAATAAACCTCATTCTTTAGCGGTGTCGTGTGTTCTAATGTTTTCAGCCGTGAGGATTTACACTTTGTGAGGAGAAGGTGAGACGGTAAATCTACGGATGTGGGTTTTAGTGCAGATGCAGAAACGGATATTAGGGAGTAAGACATTTCCGATACCAATATATTGGCAGATATTTATATTGAATAAATTATAGATATCGTTATCAAATACTTATGACTGAAACATTTAATTGATATTTTGTGTTTGTTTTATAAATTTCTGCCACAAATATCTTGTTTTAACAAAAGAAAGTGTTCAGTCTTGAGTTGGTCGAACATAGACTCTGTGGCTGGAAAGTACCTGAAACCTGTCTTCTGTGTAGTGACCAGCAGGGGGCGACTCCACTGGTAGTTTCTATAGAAGTCTATAGAAAGTGACTCTACTTCTCACTTTATAACGTCAGTAAACATTCAGGAGTTTATGTCTCAGTCTCTAGTTTCAAACAGCTGATGTTCATTTAGTAGATTATGATCATTCAGAGTCAAACAGACCATAAAGCACCGGATGTGTTGGGGGGGTGGATACCACAGTGTGATTGACAGCTAGTACCGTCCAATGGGTGCAGGTGGCAGGTGTAGGTGGCGCTGAACAAAATGTCAAACTTGAGGCTTCCAAACGGCAGCTGACAAACCAGTGGGCGACGTCATCGTGGGTCGGTTACAGAGACACAAACAATAACGGATATTTACGTTATTGAAGGAACTCGATCATTTGAGACATTAAACTCTGTGAATAGCTTCTTCTGCTTTTCTCCTGGTGAGCCCAGAAAATAAATGACACCACCGCCCTTTGACTGCGTCAGTATTTTATCCATTTTTAAAGAAGGTTTGGGAACTGAACCTCTGCAACAATTCTTCAATGTAAACAGCAGCAGAGCCTTTAAATAATGAATAATGACTCATCAGGGTTTGTTCTGTCCAACTCTGAGACGGCGTCAGGAGATTCAGACGTCGTAATAAAAGCAGTAGAAGTCGTGTGAGCAGCAGCTTCAGCCGTGTGTCCACTCCCCTCCTCAGGCTGTCTGTCCGTCCTCTCCGTGGGAATCCCTGCTGACATCATGTGTTTCTGAACAGACATTATGATGCTGATCAGCGTTTCACTCACAACCAGCGGCTTCTGTGGCTTCGACCCTGGAAGCTTCCGGTAATGGGACGGCTGCTGATTTTATGGTTATTACTGCGAGAGACAGGGTTGAACCTGAGTCAGTGGATTTCCTGCCTGACCGCTACAGGACGTCCTCACAAACACTGGAGCTCTTCAGATGGAGCAGGTTCGAATAATGAATTTTACAGAAGATAATCTCAAGTTAAAACATAATATTCACCACTCTAACAAAAACCTGCTTTCAGGGTCAGAGTTTGGTTTCGGTTAGGATCAGGGCGTTTAACTCTGATGGTTAAGTCCTCGTTAAGGGAGCATTGCGCAAAATTTGTATCCTCACTAGATTCAAATGTCCATGTCCAAGTTGCTCCGGACAGTTGCCTGGTGGCCGGCTGCAGCATAGGTCATAAATGGTCATGAGAGTTGACGTAAACATAAAGTTTTTCGAAGATGGTTTCTGTAATTTCAGGTATTTCTTATCACACTGATGTTCAAATGTTCATGTCTCTGATTCCGTCTCTGTGATTGGTTGACGGGAGCTCGTTACTGTGCAGACTCATTTGTATCTGAGATAATTGAGCGTCAGTCCTGGATAGTGGGAGGAAGAGGAGACGTGGCGTCCATCTTTATTTACAATCTGTGGAACTTTGTGAAGAAGTTGGTATCAAACCATAAAACTAAAGAACACATGTATGATGCTGGGAGGAGATTGGAAAGAAATTAAATATGAGTTGGACGCTGGCGAAGGAAAAGCGAGAGATGGTCCAATTTGAAGCTGTACTGATAATCCTGTTGAGATGGACACACCTGTAAAGCTCTGTCGACGTGTTGGGGGTGTTCAGCTTCTTATTGATCTGTGATCCTCCGTTTCAATAACTCATCACAATCATGTTTTCTGCCTCATCGATCACAGACATGTTGTCCTGGTATTGATCAGACTTTGATTTCACACTCACAGAAACGTTAGATCAGCCGCTGACCAGGTTCCATTTGTTATTAATCACATCTGGCCAATCAGCAGCAGCGATGCGTGTATAAACCCTGTCGTATTAAAGTGGCAGCGACACGATGGAGACTTCAGTTCTCTACAAACTCGGTGTTCACCTCAACTAAAGATCTTCGTCATCAGTAATTTATAATAAAGTTATTTGATACGATAAGATCAAAGTTATTTTACTGCAACATCAAGTGTATTTTATTAAAAACGTATTTAAACTCAAGAACGACAAGAACGACCTTCTGAAATCATTAGATCAAAAATAAAGAAATACACAATTTGTTGTTTTGTTGTTTGTGAACGCAGCCCTGGTTCATCACACACACACACACACACACACACACACACACACACACACACACACACACACACACACACACACACACACACACACACACACACCACAGGAGGATGAAGAGCAGCACATGGGCGTTCAGTCTGAGTGTTTGTATGAAACCATTAGACGACCATCAGTGAACAGCACTTCACTGCAGCACACACACACACACACACACACACACACACACACACACACACACACACACACACACACACATTAACTGACAAAACGCACATTTTCATACGTGAACTCACATCGTCCACATCTACAGAGTCAATGTCTTCATCCACCTGCTGGGAGCCGTTCACTATGAGACACTCAGCTTCTTCTACATCAACACAACGTCCAGTTTCCACAGATCAGATTCTTTTCAACATCTGGATCAGATTCACTTATTATTATTATTATAAAACGTCAACATGTCCAGGAAACAGAAATATCTTCATTCTTGTTTTCTTCTGATCAATGTCTTTGATTTCCACCAAACAGCATCAGGAACAAAGCTCCTGGTTCATACAGAGAAAAACCCGACTGACACTTTGGAGTTTACACATTTATAATTAATACAAATATCTGAACATGATGTGATAATACGGTTTGTTAGTAGAAAACAGTTCCTTTCATATTGATTTCATATTGATTTCATATTGATTTCATATTGATTTCATATTGATTTCATATTGATTTCATTAGCAGGAGGAAGTTTAACTCTGACTCGTGATGAAACCCGACGTTTCCTCGTCTGCTGCTTCACATTAAAACACGTCGGCCTGATGAGCCTCACGGGACTTTTACTGTGAAACAATCACAGGAAACACTTCAAGGTGTCGTCAAAACACGACCTCTTCCTCCGAGGGTCTGATTATTTAACCTCCACAGACCTGCACAGGAACCTGCTCCTGAGGGGCCCCGCAGCCCCGCGGCCCCACGGCCCCACGGCCCCACGGCCCTGCAGCCCCACGGCCCTGAGGGGCCCCACGGCCCTGCAGCCCCACGGCCCTGAGGGGCCCCACGGCCCTGCAGCCCCGCGGCCCTGAGGGGCCCCACGGCCCTGCAGCCCCGCGGCCCCACGGCCCTGCAGCCCCACGGCCCTGAGGGGCCCCACTGCCCCGCGGCCCCGCGGCCCCGCGGCCCTGCAGCCCAACTATTGGCAGCAATTCCTATAACTGATCTACAGTTTGTCGTCTGTTTGCTTGTTTTTTTAACTCAACAGTTTGACTGTTGGTCCAACAAAACAAATAAAATCAATACATTTTCTTCACTTTGGGGAAAAATTTGACAATTTCACATTTAATTCATTGATCAATCAATCGATTATTAAAGAAAATGACGCGAAAACCTTTCTGTAACTTACTTAACAAATATTAATGAAAACATTTAGATCTTAAAATTTTGATTTAGTTCCTGAAAAAGTTTTAATTTGAAAATTGAATTATTTTCAACACTTAAATTCAAGTAATTCTGTTCATCTTAAATGTGTCTCATTCATTCTTTGACTCATATTATATTTTATGTTTTTGTTCATGTTCATTTGGTTTTAAACACAAACTCATCAAATCTGAAACAGTCTCCAGTGTTTCTTCTGTCAAAAACTAAAAGTGAGTTTTTAAAGATGGACGTCGTCGGTTAGAACCCGAGGAGCCACAGAACGAGGAGGAGGACGCCACAGAGAACATGTGACACGGAAAGTTTCATCATCCTGAAGGAAATATAATTCAACTTTAAACCACATGAGAAGAAGATGAGTGTGTGTGTGTGTGTGTGTGTGTGAATGCTAACCACTGTTAATGGGAAACACAGAGAACATCATCACTAATTCATACTGCTGGATTACGTCAACCTCACACACACACACACACACACACACACACACACACACACACACACACACACACACACACACACACACACACACACCTATTTTTTCTTTTGCACTTCTCCCTTTTCTTAGTTTTTTTGACCTGAAACGTTTCAGCTGTTTAAACAGAACAAACTCAACCTCTTCTCTTCTCTTCTCTTCTCTTCTCTTCTCTTCTCTTCTCTTCTCTTCTCTTCTCTTCTCTTCTCTTCTCTTCTATTCTTTTCTTTTCTATGTCCTGTTCTTCTTCTTCTTTCTTTCCTTTTCTTTTCCTATTTTTTCCTCCCTTCTCTGCTCCTTCTTTATTTCAAGTTTTCTACTCAGATTCTATTTTCTCCTCCTCTCTGAAACTCTTCTCTTCCTCTTCCTCCCTCCCTCCATCCACCCCTCCGTCCTGCTCCTGTCCTCAACCTCACTTCTTCTTCTCTCCTTCTTTTTCTATTCTCAGCCGCGGCAGGTGAATCTGGAGCAGTTTTCATCCTACTTACCACAGCTGAGGATGAGGATGAGGAGGAAGGCAGAGGTAGGTTTTTCCAGGTGGAACAGAACAGGACGGACGCAGGAGGAGGAAGCAGTGATGATAAAAAGAAGAAGAAGAAGAAGAAGGTGGAGGAGGAGGAAGAGGAGGAGGAGGAGGAGTGTTGTTTTACTGTATCAGATCTGTCCTGCTCTGCTGCCGCGGCAACAACCAACATCTCCTGTCATCCCTCCTCTCTCTCTCACTTTCTCTCTTCCTCTCTCACACACACATGCTCACTCGCTCTCTCACTCTCTCTCTCTCTCTCTCTCCTCTCTCTCTCTCTCTCTCTCTCTCTCTCTCTCTCTCTCTCTCTCTCTCTCCCTCTCTGGCTCCACCTCCTCCCATTTGCTTGCTCGACCCTCCCCTCAACTCTCCCTTCCCTTTATCTCTCTGTTCCTTGTCACTTCTCTTGCTCTTTTCTTCTCATCTATCTTTTTTCTCTCCACACACACACACACACACACACACACACACACACACACACACACACACACACACACACACACACCCTGCTCCACATTAGGCTAATGGGAGTTTTCCTTTTGGCAGAAGAGAGAAAGAAAGACTGAAACATTCTAATAAAATCAAACAAAACAGAGAAATATAATACAAATTAGTTGGAGGAACTTCAGGTTGGACTAAATCACGAGTCTGTGAGTGAGTCTAGATGAGTGTCCTGTTGTCAGATTGTGGGACAGATGTGAACCGAGGCTCAATCAGCTGATCATTAGTCTGCAGCGTTTTAAAATCCCAGTTTTCTAAACTACAATTACCATCCTGCGTTGAATTCCTCCGACAACCAGAGCAGCTTCAGTCGCTCCTTACATTTTAATAATAATACCATTAGGTCACTGTGACCTTTGACCTTTGAGTGAGAGTGACAACTGGTCAGAATCATGACTTTGCCTCAAGGGGGCGGTAAAAGTCTGCACATCGGACCTTTAACCCAGAAAACTGCTTTTTCTTTAAAGTTACCCCAAAAAATTTTGTTGTGAAAAACAACTTAATTTGCATATGTCGCTTCGTACAAAGATAATGCATTATTCTGGTTTGAACTATTAAAAAGAAAAACATATTTACTTGTAAATCCCTTTTTTCTAAAGCTAACAGTAACGTCCTCGACTCACAGACATTAAGATTTTATTTCAAAATATATTTAGCGATAAAACTACAACTTTATAAAGTGTTCATAGGTTTATACATTGATTTGTTATATTATTGACCTTTTGGCTCATAACCAGGTGAACTTTAACTTTACTCTAAGTTTTGTTCGTATTTAATTACTTTCCCACAGTCGTGACCTCGATCTTAACTCGGTTAATTAACTCAGATGTTTGTTTCTTTGCTGCTGTGTCAGAGAACAGGAGTCAGGGAACTAATGAGCAGAAGGAATTTGAATCTGAAATTATAGTTTATATAATAATAAACTTCTTTCATAATATATATTTATATATAATCTGTTTTTGTGTTCAGTCTGAACACAAGTGTTTAGTCGGTCAAATTTCATTTGTTCCCTCGGACACGTGAAGGAAACACAATCAGCTGAAACACTTAGTCAGGCAAAACACTGTCTGCACGAGCACACACACACTGCACACACACACACACACACACACACACACACACACACACACACACACACACACACACACACACACACACACCTGGACACTGGAGCTGCTTATTTAAACATTTAAACAGAAACTGAGGCTCAACAACAAACAAACATCGTCTCTGCTGGTGACAATCGATATTCAGCCTATTTCTATATAAATGAATAAACATGTTCAACATATATAAAAGTTTGTGAGTGATACAGATGAACAGACGAGGAAGTTTCTCTGTTTGATTTTTCTACAAACAAAGTTTAAGACTCAAATGTTCTGGTGAAATACTTTGTTTTGTTTTTCGCTGTGTCCCAGTTTTTATCTGGTTGAAAACGTGGAAATATCTTGTTACTAAAGTTTTCACATAAGAACGTGAAGAAGTTGCTTCACACGTCAGGGTCAATATTTGATGGTCAAAAATTACAGTTCAATTCTTGATTATTTTTCTGCTTGTGAGTCTCAAGCTGATCCACAAGGTGCCAGCTAAAGATATCTCAGATGATCAGAGCAGGAAACACACACACACACACACACACACACACACACACACACACACACACACACACACACACACACACACACACACACACACAGACTGCCTGAAGCTACATGTGCAGCATCTGTATACGCCCACACACAGACACACAACATGCTGCATGAAGATTATAAAGACTTGATTCACACACACACACGCACACACAGGTTACTGATGAATATTTCATGATGAAGAGTCATTGGTCAGCTGTCACTCAGGTTGTCATCTTTCACACACACACACACACACACACACACACACACACACACACAGACACACACACACCAGCTGGACCTCATATCAAAGTTTAATGTCCGTGTGGTGAAAACAGTTTGTTGTCGAGCTTCAGAACCTTAAAGGTTCACTTCACAATCATGTCTCACATAATGTGTGTGTGTGTGTGTGTGTGTGTGTGTGTGGAGAGTTGTGTATCCCACTCATGTGCGAATGTGTATTTGTGAATGTGCATCATGTCAATGCATCTCAGGCAGGCCTCGTGATTGGCTGTCGCCTTACACCCGATTCCTGCTTCACTTCTGTCGTGTCAGCTATAAACGTTTGTGGAGATTTGTCCGTATCAACGTTATTTTCACCCTGAGCGGGGGGGTGGTGACGCCGCCGCCATCTTCCATCACTTCTCTCGTGCGTGTTGTTAAGATAAAACCTCATAGAACCTTCCTCACTGATCCATCGAGCAGGTTTAGCTCCTCAGCTCCTTCCGCACGTTTGCTTTTTTTACGTCACAGTTTCTGCTTCAGAGCTTCATCAAAATGTCTAATCTAATCAGACTGATCCTCCCACAAACATATGGACACATGGTGGAGCAGCCGTGTGAGAAAACGATGTTTCACGAATCCGTCACTGGGGCTGATTCATCTGTTTGCTCCCTCCTCCTCCTCCTCCTCCTCCTTAATTCTCTCTCCACATCTTTCTTCTCTCTTGTGGTGAAGATTGAGCCGTAATTGTGTTAACTTATTTATACTTTACTGGGAAGACGGGAAACACCAGCACACACACACAACGACACACACACCCACACACACACACCCACACACACACACCCACACACACACACACACCAGGGATTTCCATCTATATCATTGAGATTAGCTTTTTGTTTGCTTTAGCATTTCTGTGAGCGTCTCGTGACCAAGGAGGATTATAACGATACGGAGTCTCTCTCTTTCCTGATGGAGAACAATCCAGATGAATGTCCCTCCCCCTCGACGACCCAGAGCTCGGGTTTGTATTCAGGTTTCTGATGGGAAGAGAGAGAGAGAAATCCTCCACGTCCGTCTGAGTGGAGACACTCGTTATCTAACGTCTTCTGAGACGTCACTCTTCTACAAACTTATGATTCATTCTCCAGGTGATTAAAAAGAAAGTTAAATTCCGATGAGTCGTTCAGCACCAGAAGTGACCATATTTGGAGGAACGGGGGGGGGGGGGGGGGGGGAGCCTGACAGAACTGGAAGACACTGCACGTCCACACCTTCACCCACAGGATGTCACCAGCTGTCAATCACACTGTATTCACGCCCTGGAGCCCACAACACTAAAGTCACTAGTTCACCCTGAGTCTGAATCAGCATCTTGATCGACAGTGATGTAACATGAAGCTGCACATACTCACTCTACACACATGTACATGTGCAGAACAGCTGCAGACACACAAACACACGTGTTTACATTCAGCCACATGGTCGAGTCCGCTCATGTGACCTTTTACATCCAGACCCGGACAGAAGGGACGAGCCAATCATGTGTGTGTGTGTGTGTGTGTGTGTGTGTGTGTGTGTGTGTGTGTGTGTGTGCTTTGTATAAAAGTGTATTTACAGTTTTAACGAAGCCATTTACTGAAACAAAAGTCAGAACAGAATAAACAGATGACAGATTCAGGATAGTTTTATAATTAATAAACAAAATATCACAAATCACAGAATAGAATGAAATAGAACAAAACAAGAATAAAACAGAATGAGATGAAATAGATCTTAATTTTCCATCAATGACGTTTGAGAAGGAAAGAAGAGAAGAAGTGAAAGAGAAGAGAAAGAGGAGGGAGGGTCAGAGGAAAGGCTTTTTGTGGACGCATCGATCGTAAGAGGAGACAAACTCTTACTCTGTGTGTGTGTGTGTGTGTGTGTGTGTGTGTGTGTGAGGACTTATTAATAATTCAGAGCAGCCCATTGCAGATTGGGGGGGGGGCAGAAAACGAAAAGTGCGAGGAATCCAGAGAAAGACTAAGGGAAAAGACACACACACACACAAAACACACACACTATTCCCCTGATGGTGTGTGTGTGTGTGTGTGTGTGTGTGTGTGTGTGTGTGTGTGTGTGTGTGTGTGTGTGTGTGTGTGTGTGTGTGTGTGTGTAGTGTCTATATATAGGCAGCAGTGCTGAGTGGACTGATATTTCCCAGACAAAACAGGGAAGTCCCAGACGTCCTCAGAGTTCAGAGAGGAGACAAGAGTCTGACCACGAGTTTAACTGAGACTAAATTAATCCGACACATTCAGATTAACAGATTAACAGATTCTAACAGAACAGAACGAGAGGTCGGTTTATCAGACCCAGAGATTCAGTCCAAGAAACTTCACTAGGATTGAGATAAAGTTGATCTTGCTCCTCCACCTCCTCCACCTCCTCCACCTCCTCCCTCACCTCTGTGCTGCACTGACCTCCCCCACAGTCAGCAGCCGCCGTCAGGTCAGAACTCATCTGAAAACTCATCGCAGCATCACTGTCCTTCCTGACTCAGTCCCATGAGCGGCCAGTCCCTGATAATCTCTCACTGAGACGTCCTGAGCTCACAGCCCGTCTCCTCCTCCTCGTCTCAGTCCTGTGGTGCAACGGCTGCTGTTGACTAAACTTACGAATAATTGATGATCATAAATCTTCGTTACTGAGCTACGTCACTGAAACTTAACGAAGTGACAGTGATACTGAAGTTCAAAGTGTTTCTGAAGCTGTTTTCAGACATGAAACGTGTAGTTGGTGTTTGTGAAGCAGCAGCAGCAGGTTGTCGGGTCCGACTCGTTCACAACAACAGGAACATGTGGGGACCATCCACCAGAAGCTCTGGAACCTCCTCGTCAAGTTGACGCCTTCATCTTCCACGTGTATGAAGAAGAGGAGCTTCTTCATCCTGAGATATTTGTTTTCTTAAAGTTTCACTTACGTCACGTGTTAGAAACCTCATCGACACGTCCACTCGCTCACTGTAGAACTGACCTGGCAGAGACGGACTCAGTTACGTTACAGGTGCATTCTGCAGTAACATCTAAAAGAAACAGGCATCAACTTTCAAGCAGCGACTTTCTGTCTTGTCTGGGTTTTCACAAATGAAAGCAGGAAGTTCCTCTGCTGGTTTGATTGTACAAATCTGCTGTGGTTGTGTTTCTGTTGTGGGGCTTTTGATTCATGTTGTGTGGTGATGTGCTCCAGGATCTCACAGGCGGGGTTTTTTTTCCACAGTTGCAGCTTTTTTGAAACATGCACGTTTTTCTTTTTTTGTCCGCACATTTCTTTTGCACTGAAAATTAGTTACGATATTGTAAATCTTTCACACCATGTTTAAAGATTTATTTGAGATATTTTATTCCACAACACATTTGAATAAAAGACTGTATATAAGCACGGATCCAGCTCTGGACTCAGGGACGTGTTGGTCGTGGACCTGGTTCCTCTGAACGTGAAGCTCGACTCCGAGCCACCTGGCACTCAGGTGCGGCCGGGCACCGCTACGCTAATCCAAGCTAACCTCTGCACAACTATTTACACCTCTGCATGAATGATTCATCAAGAAGGAAGGCTGATGAATTATACATGAAGCAAACACTTAGCTGCTGGCTACATGCTACGTTAAAGCCAGTGTCCACTGCAGAGACGCCGCAGGGTTCAATATCTGACTGAAGACACAAGTGATTGGTTAGAATCAATCTGACTGATTGGTTTCTGTTCTGTCGGCCGCGCAGGACGGAGAGAAGAGAAAAGAGAGAAGTAATGTTGGTGTTAGTGATGTTTTCATCGTCACTTCTTAATGTCCTGAGTAAAACAAGCTTGACTTCATACATCATCATTACATTATACACATCAACACCGTCACTGAGTTTATGAGTTTTTCTCTCCGGAGGCTTCAGACCAGACTATTAGACGGAGCCGGCCGGAACAATATTAGAGGCTGATTCAACAGGGACGACGGAGGAGGCAGCGCCGTGAAGTGTTTGTTGATGAGATGAGTTTTGAACTTATGACTGATGACGGAGAGGGACCGGTCCGTCGGAGGAAACCGAGAGACGGTGGTTTGATGAAAACCTTGAACATTGGAAAACTCACTAAAAAATCTGATTCACAATTTTATCTGATGGGTTTAAAAGTTGCTGCTATGAGAAAACAAATATATTGTAGTCTTGTACAAACTGAGGAGTCACCTCGAATGATTCTAATTCTTAACAAGATGCATGTCTGAACTAGAGTTCTGCAGAGAGGGGGCGCTGTAGAGCTCTGCCCGGGGCTCATCAGCCCAGTAGCAGCAGCACTAACATATAAAACTTCAAAATTCCAGTGGATTCAGTCGAAGGACGAATTACACAATCTCCTTGTTAACAAACTCTGAGGAAACAAAGAGTCGAGTTCAAAATGGAAGATGCTATGGTAGGTTATAATCGTAGTTTCATCATGACATCACCCACTGGTTGGTGAGCTGCCATTTCGAAGCCTCAGGTTTGACATTTTGTCAGCGCCATCTTGTTTTTTGACACGTTTCAAGACCGTTAAACTGAGGAAGAAGAAATTGGTCCTTTTGGAGTCTTTTGACCCGGGAGTGATGACGATTCTATCAATCCATCAAATTTGATTGATGGATTGATGACACGTGGACATGAGGAGCTGCTGCAGAGCTCAGAGACGGGACTGTGTCCAGGCTCAGAGACGGGACTGTGTCCAGGCTCAGATCTGAGGGAGGTTACTGAAATATTTCTGCTGCATTGAACATTCCCCAGAGACACAGTGTCCTTCACAACCTGGAAGAAGTAACTAGAACTCAATGGGATCAAGGATTTATTTGTGCATTTTCTTTAACATTGTGAGAAAAGGCATTTTTCAACATTTCTGGTGCAGATTTAAATAAAAACCAGGATCTAGTGAATTTAAATGATAAAGTTGTGAGCGCTGCTCTTCAGAATAAGGTCAATCGTCAGATTATCATTGTCTTTTTGTCTGTTTGGAACAAATCACCTTTTACTTTCCAACCAGAAAGGATTCTGTTAATTAATTGTTTTGCTTTTTGATTTAACTTCTCACATATGTTAAAAGTCCAGAATAATTATATATTTACCTATTAATTGATATCTTGTGTGTTCAAGATAAAATATACATAATATACATATCTGCTGTTTTCTCCGTCTGTGGCTCTGAGGGATAAACCCTGTCACCCTCAGAGCTCCGTCCATAACAGAGCAGTAGCTTCCCCACGTGAGGAGACACCAAACTCTGCGGCAGGATGGATGGAGGACGAACAACTTCAGTGTGTTCCCCGATTACATGGAGACCTGATATCCATCCACTGTTAACTCTCTCTCTCTCTCTGAGGAGGAGGAGGGAGAGGATGTTAGCTGAGGGAGGCGCAGTGACCCACAGTTTATAATTTAACACTCATGCATGATAGATGAGACACTCACACAGAATGAGCCAAATTCAGCCAGAAAGTTCTGCATTTAAGAGCCGAGAGAGGGAGAGGAGAGAGAGAGAGGGAGGGAGGTGAAGAGAGAAACAGAGGAGAGAGAGAACATATCGACTGACAGAAGCCGAAAAACACAGTGAGTGGAAAGGAAGAAGGAGGAAGAGGAGTTTTACTATGCACAGGTCTATATTTATGTATTTAAAAGCAGGAGGAAGTGAAGGAGAGGGGGAGGACAGAGGGAGGAAGAGGATGTAGGACAGATCATCAGGAGGGATGCAGACAATGAAGCGGAAAGAGGGAGGAAGATGGAGGAGGACAGGAGGAAGAGAAGGAGGAAGGTCTGGATCAATATAGAGGGAAGAGGAGAATTGAAAAGAGGGAAGAGTTCTCTGAGGCAGACACACTTAAATTCAGCTGATGGGAGTCTCCACCCCTCTGGGACGGAGCGAGTGCACACAGCAAACACACCCTGAAAACACAAAACCCTGGAGGAGCAGAGAGTCGACAGATACAACTTTATTCAAACTGGTGATGACTCTGTAGAAAGACAACGTTCAGATCACCGACAAATTAAAAACCCACAAGACACACACACACACACACACACACACACACACACACACACACAGAGGGTCAGCGGGTGGTCGAATGAAACAGAGCGAGTAGGCATTTCCTTCTCACGCAACCCTACCTGTCTCACACAAAGACACACACACACACACAAACTCACCTTGTGTCGCACAATCTCTCTTACAAACACTCATTCATATTAACCCATTCATTCAGGCTCTATTCATACACATAGTTTCAAAATGAAACAGAACAGATAATACAGATGATTCCTTAAAACCTAGTTTTACATTTTAACATTATTTTATTAATGGACATAATGAGTTTTATTAACCCCAGAGGAGAGACTATTGTCCACCATGGACAGAGACTAATAGTAAATCTATGGCAGCAGGCAGAGTCAGTGAAGTACAGAGTTGTTTGGAACAACAGAAGGAGTCAGTGGAAGCCAAGTAGAAAACCAAAAGTCAGCGAAAACACAAAATCATAAAGACCCAGAGCAAACGAGCCAAAGTTGCTAAATGGCGGCGACGACCCAGAGGGAGCGACAAGTTCTTTGTTTGAGTAATTATCTGTCCAACAGTTTAAAAAGTTAGACATTGTGTTACTTCTGATGAGCTGAGCTCGGCCTCAGGCCAGCGCCAGTGTTTCTGTGAGCTGCAGTAACAAGCAGGTGACCTGCAGGTGGCGTTCAACATACAATTGTGTTGTTGTTTCACATTGTAATTTACAGACTAAAGAATTTAGTCTGACATATGTACGTCCTGTCATCATGACCTATGTGGGCGGAGTTTACCTATACTTGACTCTGATTGGTTTGTAGACAGCGTGTTGTCAGGTGGGGGGGTAGTAGTAGTCTTTCTGTTTGAATGGAGAAGATGAGTGAAGTGGTTGCCATGGTCACATCATGATGGTATCACTAGCAGCATCAGCAACTTCAGGCAAAGTACTCCACAGTACTCCATAGTACTACAGTACTCCACAGTACTCCACAGTACTCCACAGTACTCCACAGTACTCCACAGTACTACAGTACTACAGTACTACAGTACTCCACACTAGTTCAAATGCACCAAATGAACGTCTTGGTGGTTTTATCGTCGGAGGTGAAGACTGCAGCTGCTTCCTCTTCTGTTTCTTCTTCTATTGTTTAATTCTGTCTCTACTTCCTGTGATTGGTCCAAATTAAAAACTCTCCAACAAAGTGTTTTCACTGCAAACCAACAGAACCAGGTTCAGTTTGATCCAGACCCAGAACTCCTCTTCTGCTCTGAGGAACCTTTCACACCTGATGTTCAGGTTCAGACTGAACTGAAGAGTCTGAAGCTCTGAAACAAACAAGGTGTGAAAGTTGTCATTATTAAACACAGCATCATCAGTGAAGTGGAACAATCCAATCAAAGCAAAGACAAGTTTACGAGCAGCTCACAATAAAATCCACGAAGTCTCCAGAGTGAAGATAAATGTGACACTGAAACTGCAGCTCAGCCTGTGTCAGAGGTCACAACACTATCATGTCGAGAGACAGAATCAATATCAGAACATCAGGATGTATAGTTAGCACATACACACACACACACACGCACACACACACGCACGCACACACGCACACACGCACACACACACACACACACACACACACACACACACACACACACACACACACACTGAATGTACACATGACAGAGATGAAGACACGTTTTCTCCTCTTAAACTCTCAGAGTTGATGCTGACGTCTTTGTGGAGAAAATGTCATCTTGTACTTTTAGTGTCATTTAGATCTTGTTTTACTTTGGTCCACGTCTCGTCTGCTAACATGGAGGAGGCAGGGTTTATGACCTATACTGCAGCCAGCCACCGGGGGGGTTCAAAATGATTTGGCTTCAGTTTTCCGAGACATCGAGTCGTCCATCTTTATTTACAGTCTAGGAGCATCACAGTGATATTTAGTAAACAGGAAGTGATGACATGACATGATTTGTTTTCCAACATGTAAACAAACACTGACTTAAACTCAGTTTTTAGACGACAACACAACGACTGAATTTAAAATGGAGGTTGTGGTTCAGCTCCTGTGTTTGTGTCTGCAGCTGATGTTTCTCCTTCATATGTAAAACTATAATATTTAATGTATTCACAGTGTTTTCCATCCGCAGGTTGTTTCTGCTGAGATCACACAGAAGATTGAAGGTGTGTAAGTCGTGTCCTGATAGTTTTTAAATGAACAATAAAAACGTTTTAAATGTTATATATGAATAAATATTACACAATCGACTGTGGTCTAGTATCAGAGCAGGAGACACACACACCGTTTTATTTCATCTATATTTCTGTCAGGCAGCTTAATGCATCCAAACACACACACACACACATGTACTTCTATCACAGTGAGGACACCCGATACCATAACCTTAACCATCACAACTAAATGTCAAACCCTCCATTTGAGTTGTCTTTATTTCAAACAGGGCTGATGTACTTTTCCAACAGTAAAACAATAAAGTCACTTGTATATATATATATATATATATATATATATACACATATATATATATATATACACACGTGTATATAGGGTTTGTGCTATGTTTAACTTATAGTTTTTGTTGTATGTGTGCATATACATCTGTAAATACAAACTATCAACCAGGTTTTCCAACACCCACCTAACATACAAACAACAAGAGTTTATTTACATCAGTGAAATATAAGACAAGTGAAGAAGAATCGATCTTCTGGACAAACCCCCGAGGCCGAGCAGCAAAGACTCATCTGGGGAAATCGAGTCCAAACTGACCGAACCCTAATTATAAACCTAAAAGTCTTAACCCTCAAATGGTCCATTGAAAAAGTGAGGACCGGCAAAATGTCCTCTCTCTGTAGGGTCCCTTCTTTAAATGGTCCTCACAAAGATACATATACATATATATAAATTCTATTACTTCTCTTTATCGTACGTTCCAAACAACTGAACAAAGACATAAACTGAATAATGATAAAAACTCTTAAAGTTCATCACAACACATTCAACAGTGACGTCAACAGTGATGGTTAAACTTTCTGCTAACCGCTAAACAGATAACTAAAAACAGCTAACTGCTAACAGCTAGCTACGAGACAGTAAAAGCTAACTGCTAAAAACTAAATGCTAACAGACTATGAATACAGATAAAAAGAGAAAGTTTCTCCATTGCCCCCTGGTGGCTGACTGCAGTATAGGTCATAAACCACTCCTTCTCCATATTAGCAGACGGGACTTGGACCAAACCCCAAAAGTCAAAGTAGACGTTGAATAAATGTTTGTCAAAGATGTTTTCTGTCACTTTAGGTCGTTCTATGTTCAAGTGTTTGTGATCAGTTTGGTTTTAATTTGTTATTCAATGATACAAAACGAACTTAGACATTATGATTGACAGCTGAAGCAGACTCATGATTGGTCGTAGCGTGTCTGGGCCGGGACCACCCCTCCACCATCTCTACTGCACAGGCTCAGTCTGTGGTCCAACTGCTTCAGGGGAAAGCACCAGTGGTTCCACTTTGACTCATTGTACAGAACGTTATTTAACTTTATCTCATATATTCTATCCACAGTATGAACGCTGCAGATCTACTTCACTCTGTGTGAAGACGCTGCTGCGAGATGAATAAACTTCTGACAAACTGTTTCCTCAGAGTCTCAGATGTTTTATCCTGACTCACGTGAAACTGAACAGACTGTTCGGTGTTTGCTGCAGAGTTTTGTGCTGCAGGTGAGTCTCAGTGTTATTCTGAGGTGTCACATGTACCGAGGGTGAGGACGTCGGGACACGTCCGTCTGTCGTCCTCTGTCCGTCTCTGTGTTTGTGGAAACTTTGTCCTGTTGAAACCTGAAACCTGTCTGCAGTTCCACCTGTCTGCCCTCCTGATCCGCTCTTTGTATCAGTCTGTCACACACCACAGCAACATGATCACACGTGACGAGAGTGTGTGTGTGTGTGTGTGTGTGTGTGTGTGTGTGTGTGTGTGTGTGTTACCTGTGGTCTCACCTGTCCATCTGTCCTCTCCTCACCTCATCGACCTGTTCAGAGCGACTGTTTGTTCCTGAGGTCACATGAGCCCGTCTGTGAATCTTTTATTGATCAGATCTGAGATCAGAATTTTTTCCTTATGATAAATATAATAAGAGTGTATAAGTGTGTGTAGTGATAAGAGTCGACACCGGTGTCGATGAGCCGTAAACAAAAACACCAAAGTTCAACTCCACAAAAAGCCACGCTGCGATTTTCCTCGCCACAGGAAGCAGGTGTTTGATTCGCCTCGCCGCTTGCACAGATTGGAGATGAACGGGAGGCGAAGGTCGGTCGAGGTGAGCGGAGAGGAGAGAAAGAAGGAAGGTGATTGTGAACTGTCATTTTGTTTTTGTGAAAATGTATTTTATTGAATTGTTATTCAAAGTCCAGGTAGGTGCGTCGGTAACGAGCCACTGAGCGATCCGTCAGTTTGATTCTGTGATCACTCGTCTTGTTTGTGGATTTGTCTGCGAGGCGTTCAGGTGCCACGGGTTCATTATGTTCAGTGTGTATCTGTCACTCCACCCGTCGTCCTTATCCGTGCATCACTCAGCGTCTCGAGCTTTGGCTTCGTCCCCAGAGTCAGTTTGACGAGTCGTCGGTGATTGGTTCTTATTATCGAAGCTCAACGTAGAAAAGATTCATGTTTATTGATCTTTAATGTGATGACGAATTATCGATGATACAAATTTACCCGACGAAAACTGACCCGTGATTCTTTGCACCGTTTCTTTCAATGGCGGCTTCCTCTGGGGTTTTTCCCGAGTTTGTGTCTGGAGGAGAATTTTGTATCAGAGGAACCTGATCCTGCCGCAATAATGAGGCCTCCTTAGAACCAATCAGATCACATGTCAGAAACAGGGGAGGGAGGGGGGGGGCAGACAGTGGTTCTGTGACCTGGTGGTCGGGTCAGTCTGGTTCAGTCTGAACACACAACAGAGTGAACAAAACACAGAAGAGTGAAGTAAAATGTCCGACACTAATCTCCACAACAGAAACTCACAACTATAATTAATGGTCAGTTTATACTTTTATATTCATAGTCTAACATACGTATAGTCAACATGTCTCCATGAAAAGAAACATCAGTGCCACCTTGTGGAGACGATACAAAGTGAGTTGGCTCCAAGTCAACTGGTTGCTACTGGTTCTTTACAAGATGTTTCCTAAAATTCGCTAAAGTTTAAGAGTAGAAATCGAATCGTAGATCAGTCGGTTGTGTAGACGTAGAAACACACATCATTAAAAAGTTCTTTAGCAAGAAAACTTTTTAAACGTGAAAACTTTTGAACACTTCTGTGTTTTTGTCCCAGCGACAGAACGACTGGTGTCATGAGGAACATTATATCAAGTCAGTGAAGTCGCCCAGACGGCGCGAGCTCAGCAGCTGTGCCTGCAGGGGGCGCTGCTGCAGGAGATCCAGTGTCACTTTAAATAAATAATTTCCTGACCTTAATTGACCAAGAGCGCGATCAACCCTGCAGCAGAGCGGAGCTCCGCATTATTCATGAAGTCAAAGACTTCAGTAAGTATTCTATACCGTGCACTCGCTCACATACGAGGTCGTGAACGCGCGGGATCGGATGAATAATAAAGAAGAGAGATTATCAACAAAACCTGCTCCTCTGGACTTTCACATTCACTCCTCATATCAAGAGAAAGTTCATCCATAAGAGTCAGTCTCACACACACACACACACACACACACACACACACACACACACACACACACACACACACACACGACCACGTTGTCTCAGGCTGTTTCACCCGCCGACACAAACAGTGTGTGTGTGTGCAAACTACAAAAAAAATCTATAAATGACATCATCAGCACAAGATGGCAGCGTTTGTATCTGAGATATTTTAACACATGTTGCATTTAATGTTAAAAAGTGATGGTTTGATTTCCCACGATTCCAGAGACCGAAAATGTCGCATTTATTATCCTGACAGATCAGTCGGCTCAGCGAGGAATTAACAACATGATGAACAGCGGAGTTGATCTGCAGCTGATGAATATTTTATAATAATTTGTAACGTTCACGTCCGTCACAGCAGATTTACAGTCTGATCATCATCATCATCATCAGTGAAAAACAACCTGATGAACTTCATCATTCGTTTGAATAAACACTTTGTGTGAAGAGAACGAGTCGAAGCAACTGAACAACAACAACAACAACAACAACAACAACAACAGAGTGAAGAAAAGAGAGAATCAGGTAAAAAGAAATGAAAGAAGAAAGAAGTCAAACGACAGAAAGAAAGAAAGAAAGAGACATAAACGAGTGGAGGTGTAATCAGGCCTCAGGCTGTTCCTTCTCAATTACAACCTCCCACACTGCTCAGTGTGTCTATATAAAGACATGTACATCTCTCACTGTACATGGGTGGGTGTGTGTGTGTGTGTGTGTGTGTGTGTGTGTGTGTGTGTGTGAGTGTGTGTGTCTTGCCGCAGTGCCACATCTCTCTCCTCCCACTCTGAAGCTAAAAGCAAACGCAGCGGCTCTCATTACACACACTGAGAGTCCAATCAATACTGTGAGGCCTCTGGGGCCACACTGCTCCGAGTGTGTGTGTGTGTGTGTGTGTGTGTGTGTGTGTGTGTGTGTGTGTGTGTGTGTGTGTGTGTGTGTTGTGAGCACTCAGCTATAACTTAAGTCTGTTTAAGGCGGCGAGTGTAAAGTTTGGCAACAGAGAAACAACAATGAACAACAAAACGACACAAGAGAAGATAATACAGTGATGCATTCACTGTCCTCTCCAGAGATGCATTCACTGTCCTCTCCAGAGATGCATTCACTGTCCTCTCTAGAGATGCATTCACTGTCCTCTCCAGAGATGCATTCACTGTCCTCTCCAGAGATGCATTCACTGTCCTCTCTAGAGATGCATTCACTGTCCTCTCTAGAGATGCATTCACTGTCCTCTCCAGAGATGCATTCACTGTCCTCTCTAGTGATGCATTCACTGTCCTCTCTAGTGATGCATTCACTGTCCTCTCCAGCGATGCATTCACTGTCCTCTCCAGAGATGCATTCACTGTCCTCTCCAGAGATGCATTCACTGTCCTCTCCAGAGATGCATTCACTGTCCTCTCCAGAGATGCATTCACTGTCCTCTCCAGCGATGCATTCACTGTCCTCTCTAGTGATGCATTCACTGTCCTCTCCAGCGTTGCCCTAACAGTCTTCCCTGATGCTGTGTTCGTCGTTCTCTCTAGCGTTGCAGTTTGTAGGATGATGCGTTCGCTGTCCACCCGTCCACTTGTGAGTCTCTTCTGTGGTGTGTTCACTGTTTGTACTTTCTTCTCTCATGTTGCCTTCACTGTCTCGCTCTGTGATGCATGTGTTTACTGTTTTGTGGTGATGCGTTCACTGTCTCTTTTTAGTGACGTTATTAATGTTCTCTGGTGTTTCCTTTCAGGAGGCGTGTAGTCAGCCAGTTGGTTTCTGTTGTGAAGACAAAGGGACGGTTTCTGTCATTTCACACACACTCTCTCTCACACACTCTCTCTCACACACACACACACACACACACACACACACACACACACACACACACACACACAGTCTATATTTAGTCGACTGCTGCAGAAGAAAACTCGTGAATTTTTAAAACTCTGTAACTTGACTTACCCATCCTCTCTCTCTCTCTCTCTCTCTCTCTCTCTCTCTCTCAGGGATGTTGGGATTGCCGTGGTAACCCTCTGGTTTCCCGGGGCGATTGAGAGCCCCCGTTACATCATCACCCTCACACACGTCCGTCCTTCTGTACGTGTGAAGTCGCTCGTTGACACATCCATGACCCTAAATTTAACGTCAAATATGTAAATGCACAGGAAGTGAAGGTAAAACAAACGTGAAAACAGCTTTAATTTTATTTGTGTGTTTACGACACATGAGAGGAAAGAAGAAACAGACAAATATTTGTCGAGATTGACTGAAATAAAACTCCTCAGTGCTGCAAGCCCCGCCCCAAAGGTTCCTGTTCCTGGAATGACCAGCAGAGGGCGAGTTTCAAACGTTAAAGCATCGTCACATTTAGCTCAAAATGAAGTGAGTCGTCTGGTCTGTGGAGGATTTCCGTGATTGGCGTCACCAGCTCGTTCCATCCTTACCGCTGTCGCCTAGCAACAGAGCTGGAGCTGGACATGACAAGAAAGTTTTAATGACTTTTTTAGCATGTGTACCGTTAGCTGTTCGGCTGAGGTGTATAAGATAAGATAAAGACGTGTTTGGAAACAGGACATGTTTTAAATCTTTGACTCGTCCGTTACACCTGATCTGATGTAAAGAGTCAGAGTTAAAACACATGTTTCACCAACACATCAACGGTGTCTCCTCCTCCTCACCTTTCACCTCCTCCCATCGTTTTCTTCTGCCTCTCCGTCTGATACAGTTACACACCTCCTCTCATTTGAACTCCATCCTTCTCTCTTTTCATCTCCTCTTTCCTCTTACCTCCTCCTCTCCTCCGCCCTTTAACCTCCCCCTCATCATTTTCTTTTTCCTGTCCCCCCCTGTTCTCCTCTTTCCGTCCCCTCTTTTCAACCCCTTCTTCCATTTCTCTCCTTCCTCCTCTCAGATTTCTTCTTCCTCTCTTCTCTTCCTCTTTTCACGTAAGACAGACAGGTGGATGGACAGAGAGACAGAGAGAGAGACAGACGGGCGGATGGATGGACAGACGGCCTCCCTCCCTCTGAGACGTCCTTTTAATTAAAACCACGTTTGAACGAACTCATCGCTTCCTTCCCTTCAATTAACCCTCGGCTCCAGCCAATCAGACGCTATCTCATTAAGACGGACCTCGTCAGCGGCGAGCGGTCACCTCTTCTAATCCGTCCTCCTCTGTGGGACAGGAAGTGCCCGACAGCTAATTAGTGCTGAGCGAGGTGGCGTCTCCCCCGCTGACGGCCCCAAACTCGACCTCCATCACCAGTTTCTTGAGAAGAGAAAGAGTTTTATTCTGAAAAAAAAGCCCAGAGAGGATTGTGGGAAAGATGGACGAGGAGAAGTTTGTCTTTTTGAGTTTGTTTCATCACGAGTTTGTGCAGAAGCTGAAGTTTCAACTAAACTAAACTAAAGAACCGAACCTCTTTCAGATTTTATTGAACTGAAATCACCGAACCTCCCTGTGTGTTGTCCAGGACATAGACACATCCCAATTTAACTCTTTGCTCTGCAACATTTTCTGTCCCATTAAATTACACGTGTCACATGTTCCAGGAAGTAGCTCGTTACAGACGCACGAAAATACCTGAATTTCAGAATAAAAACAAGAAATGGAAGGAAAACGAAAAAAGAAATAAGAACAAGGGAATAAAACTAAGACGCATATTTGTCTTTTGATTATTTTACTTAATTTTAATGCAAAACAATTTATTAATGATCTATTTTAAATATTTAAAATGTAAAGCTTCACAGCTGCAGATTAAACATATTTTAAATTTTCTACATATGGAAACGATCAGTTCATGTAATTAAGATAAAAAGAAAAACAGACACGACAATGTCTCAGACGACATTTTATATTTTCTCATCATTAAGAATAATTAGCGTCATCAGTCTCATAAATAGATCAGCTGATTCTTATACAGTTAGAAGTCATGTGTCAGCGTTTACATTATATACAGATTCCAGCTGTTACAAACAATACAACAGAGCAACAGGCGGAGTCGCTGCCCAGCACATAGACTGATCCCGTTCAGTCAGAGCAGTGAAGAGAGAGAACGATTTGTTTTCAGTGCAGCTCGACCACTTTCTGATTTTACGATGTTGAATATTTACATCAAACACTGAATATTTCAGACCAAAATCAAAGTTTTTTAATTTCTTCATATATTTCCAGTTATTTTGTGAGTTAAATCTGTAAAAATATGTTTAAAGCTGCAACAACAACAATTGGTTTTCAGAACGAGTCTCCACAACAGACACAGGCATAACGTCCAGGACATAGTCTGAGCCCTGGTGTAATCCAGGACATAGTTAGAGGCCATGTAGCAAACATTAAAAAAAACAACTAAAAGATAACGTTCCCGAGTCAGAGAATAAAAGCTGAAGAGACGGGAAGTGTTTGTCATTTTTAAAGTTCAAGTTCAGTTGTTTTTTTAAATCCCACAAAACAGATGCAGATTTAAAGATGGAGTCAAAATATCACGTTGCTTCAAGCAGGAATCAGACGCAGCCCGACAGGGGAAGAAATAACCAGAAAAACATCGGAAGCCGAGAGTTTGAATCTTTTTCTGCAACATTTGGTCTCAGGATGGAAATAAACTAGATAAATTAGAGTTCATGTAATTCAAGGCAGAGACACGCCCCCGGAGACAGAACAGGCTGAACAACAAACACACAAATAGTCTTTGAGGTTTTTAAATGAGACATTTTGCATCACGAGCAACAATCTTTTGAAACTAAACGATCCAGTAATTAAACTGATCCAACGTTTATGTTTCTTCTAATTTTGATTTAAAAACATGAGAAGTTATTTCTCTTGTTTTAAATTAATCTATAAATTCATGACAGATTTTGAATAAAGTATCTGAACGGTTCAGAGACATTTTACATCCCAGTTAGAAGAGTAATAAATAAGAGGGGAAGCGAAATGGCTTCACGAGGCTGTGATGTAAAAGCTCCACAGACACAGGAGAGTCTCCGTGTGAGTCCAGGAAGTAGCCACAGCCAGACAAGAACTGACCACCATCACTTTCAGGGGTTAAAGTGAAGAACAGGTCAAATCAGCTGAGTCATGTTTCCGACTCGGAGTGTGTGTAAGCTGCGTGCATTACTGACGCCCAGGACATAGTCACATGCAAAACCAAACCTGAACTCTAACTTCTCCATTAAAAGCTTCTCTTGATCTTTCAGCCTCATCTCATGTTCTTCATCTGCAGCTGATCTGGGCTCAGTTGCGATGACATTGATTTCATCGTGATCACATGACCCACACAGGAAACTTCACATCGCAATGATAAGAACCAAGGAGTCGCACATCTGAGAAAATGAAATCTGCTGTTGAAGCTCGTGAGATGCGGCAGAAAGAGGAACCGTCCACTTCAGATATAGTCTAAGTCAAACCAGGGCATAGGACTGACCCCAGGGTTTTTTCCAGTAAAGTATATTGATTATTTTGGTGCAGACAGGAAGCCCAGGAAATAGCCAGATCACAACAGAGTTACTGCACATTGAAAACAATAATCAGTCAGTTGAGATATCAGGCTGGTGTTCCAGGACATAGCCAGGACCGCAACAGACATAAGAAACCAGCAAAAGCAAAAATGTACAGTCAATTACAATGTGGTTTCCAGGTTATAGCCAGGACACAACAGAGTGGTACAGTCTAATTACAGTACATTCAACAGCAACATAAATGAGCTGAGCCCAATGTTTCTTGTTTCCATTCCCTCTGTGTCTGTAGTTTCTTACTGTTCTTTCTCATTGAGAAACATGAACATATTCCAGCATTTAGTCATAGCCCAGCAGACAGACAAGTGTTGCCCCAACAGCTCCAGACACTAGTCCCAACCCACAGCAGGTCTCAGGCTCGGGAAGGGGAAATGCTGGTTCCAGGTGTTAGTCTGAGCCCAGCCCACACCTTGAAGAGCAACAGTAGTGAGAGGAAAGGGAACGGACGGGTGGACTCAGGTGATAGTCTCATCCCGACCCGGCTGCACCACCTCCAGGACTGGTCTCTTTGCTGAGACGGACTAATTCCTGGGACAAAACCTCCAGGTCCTGCAGAGAGACGATCATTAATATTCAATCGATCTGCAGATGGTTGGTTTATTGATTGATTGGTTGTTGGACTTTTATCCATATATACGTCTATGTTTATAAATATAAGACATGGATAGTAATGATAAGTAACAATGGTAGAGTTGGTGCGTTACCTTCTGCAGGTGCATGTTCTTGGTCAGTTGTTCCTCCAACATGTTCTGCAGCTTCTTGTTCATCTCTCTCAGATTCTCGTCTCCCGGCTTCACCAGGTCTCTGAGGACAGAACCCAGACCTCCTCTCTCTCCCTGGGAGCCTCCGTGGCCTCCGTGACCTCCGTGGCCTCCGTGACCTCCGACGGCGCTGCCCGACACATCTGATTGGACGAGGACACGAGGAGTTAGTGAACAGCTCCAGTGGAATCGACAGAGGGACAGTTATGATAATAAAGCTGCAGTGTTTCTGCAGCTGATTCACTTTAACACCTTTTATGGTCGTTTTTTAACGTCGCTCCGAGACGTTTAAAGATTTCACGCCGTCAACGCTCCGCAGCAAACACACTGAATATTTACAAAGTGCTGCACAACGCAAAAACCTGCAACACAACGATCGCTGCAGGAGGAGCGAAGGTGTGAAGCAACAGAGAAAACGTTTCATCAATCAGTTTATTTTCTTCATGGATTCATGAAGCGTCCAATCACACGTCTTCAGCTCTGAGGTCGTCAGTTCACACCTGACATCAGAATGAGTCTCCAGTGGTCATGTGATCAAATATCACTTCCTGATCTGGCAGGATCTTCTTCTCACTTCTCCTCTTCCTCCCACTGTCCGAAAACGACGGCAACATATTTGGAATATGAACGTGATCAGATCATCTTCGTGATCCAAACAGAAAACGTGAAAAGTTGAGCTCAGTCTCCTCCTCTTTCATCTCCTCCATCATCCTCTACTCCCCTCATCTTTCTCCTTTCTTTTCCATCCCTTCTTCTCTCTCATCCTCCATCCTTTCTCCTCTCATCCAACCGCTCCTGTCTTCCTCCTTCATCCTCTCATCATATTCTCTCCTTCTCCTTTCCTCTATCCCTCCTCTTCCATTATTTCTTCTCCTTCTCCCTCATCTATCTTTTCTCTTCTCTTCCTCCACAATCATCTCCTCCCCTCCTCCCTCCAACATCTACTCATCTCCTCCATCATCTCTTCCCTTTCTTCATCCTTTCTTCATGCAGTCCAACCTCTCCTGTCCTCCTACCTCATCCTCTCCATCCTCTCCTCCCCATTATCTTCTCCTCTTCCATCCTTTCTTCTGTCATCTCCTGTTTCCTACTTTCCCTGTTTTTTCTCTCTCCTGCTGTTTTCAATTTCATGTTTGACTGGTTTAACTCCCCCCCCACCCCACCCCCCCCTCTCTCCCTCTCTCTCTCCCTCTCCCTCTCTCATTAACACTGTTATAATGGTAAATCTAATCTGCTACAGATTTGGACTCAGTGTCTGTGTGTTTGTGTCATTAACACATCGTTAGGACAGTGTCAGTCGCTGCTGACGTGTTGCTAGGCAACACTGTTGAGCAGTTGAAGGGTTGCTGCCTTGCTTCAGGGCACATCAGCAGCTCCTGTTCACACTGTGAGTTCATCAGCTCTCATTTCTGGACTCCATAAAGCTCAGAAGTTATAAATACAGATTGATCATCATCTCCTCTCGTCTTCTTTATTTCTTCTTCTTCTGCTTTTTCTATTGTAAAACATATTTTCTTCCTCCTGCTCGTGTCTCAGTGAAAAGCTGAACACTCCTCCCTCTGGACACGGAGCAGATAGATTAAATTCTCAGTTGCTGTTTCAGCAGACTTCTCGTTGACTCTGAGGAGCGTTCAGCTCCAGCAGACGATGTTTACTGTCAGCGGAGAGCGAACATCCCATTCATCATTTCATTATGTGGCCAGAAGTATGTGGACAGCTGATCTAACAGCCTCCTGTTGAAGCTGCTGCAGTGATTTGTTCATTCAGACACGTCTGAGCGTAAATACAACTGTGTGTGTGTGTGTGTGTGTGTGTGTGTGTGTGTGTGTGTGTGTGTGTGTGTGTGTGTGTGTTACCTATGCGGCTGTCCATCACATATGTCTCTATGATGGCGCTCTTCCTACAGATGTCCTCCGCCATCGACGAACAGCTCACCTCCAGATGTTTCACCTGAAGACAAACAAACCAAAGAACGACTGATGAGCTACTAATCAGTTTATCATCTATCTGACAGTTCAGTCTGTAAAGAGTTCACCTTCTCCTCCAGCATCCATTTCTCCTGCTGAACCTCAGCGAGACGCTGGAACAACTCTCCGACCTCGTCGTCAGATAATTCAGGACGCTGAGACTGAGGGCTTCCTCCTCCGGACTGAGACAGAGAGACGACGTCAGTAAAGATCAACAGAGACACAGGTTCGTAAACATCGTGTTGTCATGACAACAGAATTATCAACCTTCCTGAATATTTTCTATACAGATAGAGATCATTTTCTCCAGCGCCATCTTGGTTTTTTGAAACCAGAAGTAACCCTATTTGGAGGAGTGGGGGGTGGAGCCTGACAGAGTTCGAGGACACTGCCCACCTACACCTGAACAGTACAAGCTGTCAATCAGCGGATATCCATGCCCCAGTGCATACGGTGCTTTATGGTCTATTTGACTCACACATAGAAAAGAACAGTTTACGTGACAGAGTCTGAGATAAGATTCAAACTCAGCTCCGCCTCATCACACCCTCCCTGAGTCATGTGATGCTGTTGCTAACGACGACCGAACTGCCACAGTACACGGACTTGACGCTGGACGCTGGGTTTCACGTTTCGACAGTTACATAAACCAAAGCTATCAGCTCTATTTACAGTGTTTCTATCAATAGAAACACACACACACACACACACACACACACACACACACACACACACACACACACACACACACACACACACACACACACACACACACACACACACACACACACACACACACACACGGTTCAGCCTTCGTCACCACGTCACCGTGGTAACAGCTGGGTGGAGGGAACACACCACAGATGATGGGAGTTTACAGGAGACCACACGGATTCCACCAACAAATCCAAAAATGACAGAAGAGATTAGATTCACTTTAGGAGTTTGTCGTCTGAGCCTCCTTCTCGTTAGCAGATGAGTTACGGTTGAAACGTGTGAGGTCGGATCAACAGTTCGTTATTGAGTCAAATGTTTTTTATTTCATGTCTTTTAAGTTTTTGTAAACGTTCTGTTCGCTCCTTTTAGAAAACCCTCATGTTTTAGGAGTTGAGGTTTTCGAGTGACTGATTTAAATACTTGTTCCTTCGCTGAAAGTCACAATGACACGACCTGATCGAGGCGGTGGTGGAGCAGCTGCTCCAGAGTTCTGTGATGTGAATCATTGGAGTCCGGTGCTTTTCAACAGCAGCAATATACAAAGTCTGTTTGTGTTGAGAGAAAACAGATCTGACTCTTTCACAAAAAGCTCTGTTTCTGTAGAAATCAAATCATAATGTGTTCCTACTTTGATGTGGATGATTGATCTGTGTTATCACTCTGCAGCTGCTGGTTCGTAGTTGCAGGATTTACTGTTCTGGCTCAGTAAAGATTTCAAAAATCAAAGGTTTCTTCCCCCATCAATCGTTTTCACCCAAAGACGTGGGGAAATAAGCATATTTTCAAAAATGTTATCGTTTCACACAGTAAATTAACACCACAGACTCCTCCAGGCCTGTTCAGCACTTCGATGACGCTCCGATCTGACTGTGTTTCCACCCACCTTGTTCTGACTGGTCGGCTGAGCCTCCTTCATCATGTCTCTGTAGGAGAAGGAGGAGACGGAGGACGAGTCTCCGGTCTGCTGGGTCCGACTGGGACTGTTGATCTCTGAGAGGACCAGCTCCTCCAGACCTGAGACACACAAAAGACCAGGATCAGGAAAATACAAACCACACCAGTATGTATCTGTTGGACCGATTTATAAAAGCTGTCCTGAGTCGGGCGTTGGTATTTATTGGTATAAATAAAAAACTGTTAAAGGCCGTTTCATATGTTTTACTGTCTTAAAGGGACGGTCCTGTTTCTGTCACACCTTATACTGGGTCTAATAAACCAGTTTTAAAGGGATTGTCTCCTGGTTTAAAGGGAAGTTCTGATGAAGCCAGAGGTTTTGAAGATGATCCATGACTTCAAAGGGGTTATTGAGCCTGTTCAGAGCAAAGATTTGAGTTCGTCCATTAGTGGATCAAGTGCGAAGGGATTTTGTTACTGGTTTTTCGCGTTACATGCGCCAGTGGCGAGGATCCGCAAATTCGTTAACACGGACAATAGGATAGGAGGATGACTGGCTGAAATAACTACAGTTGGCTGCAGTAACTAAGTGGACCATCCCTTTAAAGGCAGCGGACCGTCCCTTTAAGGCAGGTGCTGGGAGCGGGCAGAGACATAAGTAGGCTACTTTAAAATGTCTGATTCTCAGGTTTGTGCAGAAGAGCCTTTTAAACATTCATCACTACTCATAGATTATACATGATGCTGAGGACTGCCCTGCTCCCAGTGTGGGTCTGTGTCTGTGTGTCTGTCTGTGTGTGTGTCTGTGTGTCTGTGTGTGTCTACATACAAATGAGTAAAGACATTGTCTGAACGACTGAATAAAGAAAAGTCCCAAAAAAAGAAAAAGAAATTTAAAGCAGGCAAACAGAGAGTGAGTGACTGCAGGTGCGTGTGTGTGTGTGCGTGTGTGTGTGCACGTGTGTGTCTGTTGCCAGCAGACGCCAGTGTGTCCACCTCAGCTCTGGGAATCAGAGCGCTACATTAAATATTGAGCAGAAGGTTCTGGGCTGAGCCAGAACCTCCTGATGCAGGGTTAGCACGCCGCTGATTATCGGATCCATCGCTCACATAACAATCACATCTCAACCACTTAGGACACACACACACAGACACACACAGACACACACACAGACAGACACACACACACCCACACAGTAGAGCAGTTAAAGGGGAACACCCTCCAGTCAGAAGATTTAAACACCCTCTCTGTTAGTTTCAGAGTCACTTCAGGTTCTGCCTCATCGACAGTGAACAGATCAATAAGCTGCTGAAAACCTCTGTTGTGTCTGTGATGAGAACTTAACGTTTGTCATCTCGTGTTTTGAGTTAAACACAGTTTTGTCAGTGGCAGAGAGGAAATCTAAACCTGTGACTGGAGGAGGACAAGAACAAAAACAAGCAACCATTTCATTTTGATGTTTTTAAAATCAACCGAGAGCTGAGGTGATGGTGGAACATGTTCAGGACTTTGTCCCCAGTTTCTTCTAATGTTCATTAATATCTTTAAAAATCTAAATTAACCCAAAAACTTTTACTGTTTTGGGAATTGAGCTTGTGATTTTGAGTCATATTCAGTTTGTGTTTCTGTTTCAGCGGCTGAGAGATACGGGTTTCAGGTGTCACCAGGTGTGAGCATGTGTATGTACCTGTCCTTGTCTTGCTGTTGGTCAGTATCTCCTGAAGGCGCTCCTGCAGTTTGTCTGCTCGCTTCCTCTCCAGCTGCAGCTGCCGCTTCAAATCCTTCAGCTACACACACACACACACACACACACACACACACACACACACACACACACACACACACACACACACACACACACACACACACACACACACACACACACACACACACACACACACACACACACACACACACAGTACAGGGATTTACTTTCTATTATCATTTTTCATGCACGCCTGCTCTTAAATTACTCTGCACATTAAATTCTCTTCCTCTCATCTCTATTCAAATCCTCCCGTTTGTCTGTTCATGTGTCCGTCAGTCCAGACTCAGTCCGTCTGTTTGTTGTCTCGTTATCTTCATCAGTCTGATAAACGTTTTTATACCAACTCACCGCTGCACTTCCCTTCTTCTCTAAGATCCTCTGACCGTCCACAGTGTCCTTGATCTCCTGCAGAGTCAGAAACAAAAGGTTACAGCAACATGACGTCGTTTTTATACCTTAAAATAACAGCTTCAAAATCATTTGGATGCTTCACAAACTTAAAATAGGGAGAATGATGTGTCTGTATTTATCCACAGCGCCCCCTGGAGGCGTGAAACTACACTATGTCACTCTGGTTTACTATGCTGGAACATTACAACACGCTTTACGACATCTGTCACACACCAGCAACCGGAGCTGCAACTAGCTGCTAGCTATAAGAAACAACCAGCTCGCCATTCTCAGTGTGGACGTCAGTGAGAAATGCATATTTCACTCGACAGCGAAAAGGAGGGAGGACAGATGTGGACCTGGTGTTGTTGTTATTAGACAGTAAGTCCGAACTGTAGCTTGTTTGCTTCGTCTTGTTCTTTTCTGCTTGACGTGAAGTTGTGGGCGGAGCCTGAATAACCTAGAGCGTGCATCAGTTTGACGACGAGAAGAAATCACATCAGCTGGCACCTGTTTGAGTTTTCCGATGATGTCGCTGTGTTCTTCCCTCTGTTTCTCCACCTCCACCAGCTGCTGGTTCAGTCCCTCCATCTCTGACTGCTTCTCCTGCAGGACACACACACACACACACAGAAGGAACACGGTGAAACCAGGAGTTCCACAATCTGTACGAACTTAACGACAGTATTGTGTGACCCCCCCCCCTCATCAGAAACTTTTCTTCCATCGCTCTCTCTGCTCTCCTGGTGGACGAAGGTAAAATAAGTATTTTAAACAAGCTTCAGCTTCAGTGATACCCCGTCATCCTTAATCCATCCGACCGAGGGATTAATTTACAAAAAAACCTGCGTTTAATTCTCCTCTAATCCTCAGTTGCTAATTAATACGACTCAAAATCTACATTAAGACGCACACAGGCTGCAGCCTCAGACCTGACAGACACACACACACACACACACACACACACACACACACACACACACACACACACACACACACACACACACACACACACACACACACACACAGAGGCAGCAGGTGTGTTCAGATGAGCAGAGGATAAATTCACTTCTTCAGCTTGTTTCATTTTCTGAAAATGTTTTTCCAGGTTTCTCTTCCCGTTCAGTGGTCGAGCAGCAAAGTCACGTATCTGCAAACTCACTGACTTAAATCTGAGGTTTAAGAGCAAAGAGCTTTTATAATAATAAAATAATAGAATGACATTTAATATCTGCTTCATCATCACATCTGCCAAAGTGTGAAGGGGGGGAGGGATACAGCCCATTATTATTTATTACGATTTTCAGATTAAATAATGATTATAAAAGAAGCTGATAACAGGAAGTAAAGTAAAGAACTGATGAAGCCATCAGATCCTCGACCTTCTAACCAGTGGATGACCTGCTCTACAACCCAACTCCTCAACACCCAGGAAACCAGCGAAACTCGAACCCACAACACACAGAGTACGCACCCAGTGGCCGACCTGCCCGCTAATTAGACTTCTTCCATCATTAATTAACTTTTCCTATTAAGTTTCCTCTGTCTGCCCTTAGTACAAGGCTGTTATCACACAGATAACGCACGCACGTACGTACGCACGCACAGACACACAGAGCAATCAGTGAAGTCGGTCTCGGAGGAAACAGTCGCTCCCTGCAGGATTTCAGAGGAGCACAAGAGAACGAGTCAAGCTGCTTATCTGATTGGCTGAAAGGACTCGTTACATCCACGCTGACATTTCCCAAGATGCACGGCGGGGTGCACAGACTCTAATGGTGACCACGATAAGGGTTCGTTTTATCATTGTAGGAGCACGAAGTCAGGTGTGTACCTCCAGCTGAAGTCTGTGGTCTTTCTGCAGCTGTTTGATCTCCTCCTGATGTTCGAGGGAGTTCTTCTCTATGTTCTCCTGCTCACACACACACAAAGACACACAAACAGGTGAAAGACAGTCAAATAAAACGATCACATTAATAAGACCACAAAACAAACATGGAGACACTCTGAATGTCCACTGCAGAACAGAGACACTCAGGTCAGTCTCCACACACCAGGATCTCTGAGGTACAGGTTTTAAACCCTTGAACCATTATCTCCGGCTGTCTGGAGATCTTCCAGGACGTCTTTTGGCCGTTTCCCTCACACATAAGTCATTTGTGTTATTTGTGTTGCTTTTAGAGGATGTTATTTTAATGGACACCTTAGGTCTTAATGGGTTAAGCAGCTGATTGGCTGATGTCACACTGACCTCAGCCTCCTTGAGTCGTCTCTCGAACCATCCTTTGGTTCCCTCCATGGACTGAACCTGAGCCTGTAACTCCTCCACCTTCGGCTGAAGCCCCTCCAGCTCTTTGGTACGAGCCTGAAAACACAAATATTAATAATAATCATCAAACATGTAATGAGCCACTGCGTCTCCTCCTCCTGCCTTCCCCGGTTTCCTCATTCCTTTCCACCTCTCCTCCCCCACGATATCTTTCACCTCCTCACCCTGGGAGACTTTCTTTTCTCCCCCAACCCCCCAGTCTTTTTCTTCCTCCCTCTTTACCTTCTCATCTCTTAGCTGCTGTCTGATCTCCTCCTCGGAGCGATTCTTATCTTCGTGGAGTCCTCTGAGCTCCTTCTCATATCGAGCCCTCACCCCAAGAACCTGCGAGGGAGGAGAAAAGAGGAGAAAAGAGAAAGAGAGGAAAAGAAGAGAGGAAAGTAAAACATATGTCACATTTTTAAAACATTAATAAGATTACAAAAGAAAAGGAAACAAACTGAAACAGACAAGTGATAAATAAGAAAACTGAGCAGAAGCTTCTCCCTCAGGGCTCGTTTAGTGTCCCACCTCCTTCTCGTGCTGCAGTTTGAGGTCTGACAGCGCCTCCTTGTGGTCGGACTTCTCCTGGCTCAGCTGAATGGCCATGTCATCCAACATGGACTTCCTCTTCTCTGCCGTCTGCACGCGCATGCACACACACAATCATTAGTCTTTTTGACCTTAAAGGTTTAATGTGTTTGTCTATCTTTGTGTGCCTGTATGTTCTGTTGATGGATTTGCATTCTGAGTGTGTGTGTGTGTGTGTGTGTGTGTGTGTGTGTGTGTGTGTGTGTGTGTGTGTGTGTGTGTGTGTGTGTGTGTGTGTGTGTGTGTGTTTACCTTCTTGGCCTCGTCCAGGTCTCTCAGCAGTTTCTCCTTCTCTTGTCCTTCTTCTGTTAACTGCTCCAACAACTTCCTGTTTGCAAAACTCGACTCCTGAAGAAGAAAAGAAACAAACGCGTTTCAGTATAATTTCAAATCGCTCTGCAGCAGCTCACATTTACCACTGAACACACGTGTGGTCGAAAGTTTGTGTGTGTTTACCTGCAGCTGGGAGTCCAGGTCGTCTCTCTGAGCTAACATACTCTCCTGTTCAGCGCGTCTTTGCTGCAGCTCGCTCGTCAGCGCCTCCTGCTGCTCACGCATCAGATTCATCTCCTGCGTTTTCACCGTCTGGATCTAAACGCAATTCCAAAAACTATTTTTAAACATCAGTGCAGAACCAGAGATTCTAACCAACATGTGTGTTACGTTATGTTCTAAAGAGACGGTGGAACACAGTTGACCTCAGGTGATGCCAAAACACTCAGTAACAGCAGGTGGCGGTAGAGGACACAGAATGAATGTAGAGGCCAGCAGGTGGCAGTAGAGTCACACCAACATGAAGCAGGTTTTGTTATAGTTCTCACAATAAGGTTCCTAGAGTCCTGAGGAGCTCATTGGCTGGAAAAGAGTTCCTCAGAGCAGCAGACGGAGACAAATGAGGCAGAGGAGTCTGGGTTACTGTTAAGGAACTGAGGTTCTGGATGAGGGTTCTCATTAAGGTGATGGGTCGTGACTAAGATGTGGTTTGTGTTCGATCAAATCCGCAGCAAACTCAGTGTTACGTTTCTAAAGCTTCAGACCAGTGCTAAGAACTACATTCTAACACTTAAATCAACTTTCATCCATCTGAACTGTGTGTTCTCAAACTGATGAGAGTTCAGATGTTGGGTTTGCTGTTGAGAAACTGGATAATGTGTGGTGTTCTAGATGAGGGTTCTCTGAGCTCTCTGAGGGTTAAGACCTCACCGGGTTGTTCTAAGATTCAGTTTCCAAATGTTCTATGTTTTTATTCCTGTTTTATTCTGTTGTCTTTTAAATATTTATGTTCTTAACGTGTACTACTGCTCACAGAACAACTCGGTGGTGATGTATTAGGGTTCTGTGTAATGTTCTCTCGGTTCATGGCTCCACTGAGTGCTGTTTAGGCCCAACGTTCAGGTGACGTTTTCCAGGTTAATTACCTGTTCTAGAGCTGCTAGGTTTGTCCTCAGAGCATCGTTCTCTTGCAGGATGTTGTCCACCTGCTCCTGACTGACTGCACTCTGATTGGCTACCTGTAGCACCAGCGAGCCGCAGGCAGGGGGCAGCAGAGGCAAGGGGACAGAAAAAAAACGCACAGAAAAGGGAAGCAGTGGAAGTAAAGATAAAGCAAGAAAAACAAATAAAGACACAAAGAAAAGAACCAAACAAAGGTCAAAGAAAAGGAAGAAGACAACGAAGAGAGGAGGAGGTTGAGAGAAGAAGAGAGCAGGTCAGAGATGCAGATAAAGCAACAGACAGAGAAACAAACACCAGACATTACTCTGCCAAAGTCAAATTGAAAAACAGATGTTCTGTCATATAAAAGGTTTTGATAAGAAAATGTAATCTGTACCACTGAGCTGCGTCTGCTTCGCTCCACACAAACATGTTTTTAAAATCCTTCCACCCTTTGAAAACAGCTCTCAGTGAATATGAAATGATTTTTTTCAAGTTTGATTCATTTTGGCAGAGAAATATTTTCATAGAGAAGAGACAGACTCGGATCTAAGACTGGTGTAGTGAACTATGTAGATACACAAACATGTGTGTGTGTGTGTGTGTGTGTGTGTGTGTGTGTGTGTGTGTGTGTGTGTGTGTGTGTGTGTGTGTGTGTGTGTGTTACCTGGTCTCTCAGAGTGTGCACGGCCAGTTCATGCTCCCTCTCTTTGCTCTGCAGCTGCTCTCTGAGCTCCGTTGAGATCTAAACAGGAAAACACATCCGTCAGTCGCAACATATAAACTTTTCAAGTCCGTCTCAGTCAGAGCAATTACTACAGACAGGGTCAGTTGACGTGGTGAAGCAGTGAGGGATGATGGGAGATGTAGTCTTCAGTGCAGTCGGCTTCTCCTGGTTAGGATTCCTTCTGTGTTGATGGTTTCGGTAAAAACCCTGAATAGCTTCAAGTTAAAAATCCTCTGAGCGGCTGTGAGTCGAGCTGTCGCTAATGTTGCTCAGCTCATTCCTCTGAAAACTTAAGATCCAGAGGTTTGATGACTAAAATCCTTCATACTGTGAAAACCGTAAAGATGTGACCTCAAACTGGATATAAAGTTTGACTGTGACCCCCTCAGTAAAGGTCAAAAGGTAATTTAAAGTGTGAGATCTCACCTGATTGGCTGCCATGACATCTGACTGTAGCTTCTGGATGCGGACGTTTAGAGTCTTCAGATCCTCTTCTTTCCTCTGGTTGATCTCATCGATCTTTGTCCTGCAGAGAAAAAACAACAACAGGTCAACCCGACAAACAACAAACCGAAAACAACAATCATGGACGTCACAGCTCCTCACTGCTGTGGTGACCGTTGTCATGGTAATGGTAGTGTTTAGTTTCTGACCTGCTGTCGTTGTACAGAGCCTCCTTTTCCCCCTGCAGACGCTGAAAACTGCACAAAGACAAACAATCTGTTCACCAGTGGTTTTATTTACGTCCTGGATGAAGTTCAGATTCAAACTGTGAGTAACAGAGTGACACTGACAGTGATTTAGTTACATCTGCTGCACACAGGATTTTACAGTCTCAACAGATTTAAGAAGTTGGAAGACCACAGACATAACGACAGACTTGGGTGATCAAATGACTTCAGAATGAAAACAGACACGGAGACAGACTGGCAGCGTCCTCAGCTGGTTGCGATTGTTTGTGACAGGACACAGGAAACAAACACTCGTACTTGGGCGATATCACTTCAAATCAATATCACATTTATTATAACATTTAACTCGATTACAATAAATGAACGACTATTTGGGGAACGTGAGAAACATGAGCACAATTAAGTCTACATCCAGTTGTTTCCCGGTCAGCTTACTCTCATTGGCTATTGAGGGTTTCTTCTCAATTCTAAATTGGAGAGACGACATGTCTGTGAACTGCTCACACATCAGGATCATGTGAGCAGATAATCTGTTAAGATCCGGTCCGAACACCCCCGCGATCATCAGGACGACCGAATCTGACCACAAATCCTCCTGACTATCCTCAAGTGGGGAGCCAACATTACTGTGAAGTTAATCTGAAGGTGTCTCACCTCTCCTGCTTCTTCTTCAACTTGTCAGAAAGCTGGAGGACGGACAGACGGACAGAGAGAGAGACAGACAGGAAGTCAGAATTCAAGGCTGCGTTTCCCCGTGGTTCAATCAATCAATGAATGAATCACTGATTGATCCTGTGAGATATTTACCTTTGTAATCTCTTCCTGCAGTTTGGTGATTTCAGTTTGTTTGGATGCCTGCAGACAGAAAGGAGACAGACTCTGATTCAAGTGAATAACAGAGAAACAGCTGCAGTTTACCAATGTTTCCTGAACGTCTCACAAAGAATAGAAACACATGTCAATATGATGTCATAAATATGTTTACCCATGTTTATTACTATGTGGTGAGATGTGAACATGGAAGGAGACAAATGTTGTTAAACACAAAACTTCACCTTCACACCAACTATTTACAGGCAGAGTCCAAATGAAATTGAAATATCAACAACACAAACATGGTTTAATCTGAGGAAAGGATTTTGTATAAATTCTAATTTCTCCTTCAGGCTCCTACACACTGAAGTAATCACCTACAGTAAAAACATATTTATCAAATATCAAGATCAAACATGACTCCAGCTGAAAGGCAGCGTCTACGTTCTCCTGCTCAGTGAGTGCTGTGTCAGGTGTGTGTCAGGTGTGTGTGTCAGGTTGTGTGTCTGTACCTCCAGGTTGTGGATCTGCTCCTTCAGCAGCCTCTTCTCCTCCTGCTCGGTGTTCAGTGCCATCTCCAGCTCTGGTCCAAAGCAGTGAGTTATTGGACAGAGAGCAGCCGACCAGCCTATCGCTGCCTGCTTAGCTACAATCTTCTCTACGCTCTTCTCTGACAGGCCTAAAGGGGGCGCTGCACACAGCAGGGGGCAGTCTGTTAGGCCAGACACACACTACACGAGCTCCTGACTCTACACGGGGTCTGAGAGGTTTTCTCTGAGGGGAGGGGGGGGAGGGGGAGGGCGATCATTTGACTTTAACTTTGCAAAGTTAAAGTACAAATGATGACGTACCTGTTTATCAGGGTGCGTTCACTGACACTGCGTTTATCTGACCTCTGCTATTTTCCAACTTTTGGATCAGTTCATACAATTTTGAAGACATTAAAGATTGTTTGTTTGCCTTTTGTGTGTTTGTTTCTTTGTTTCCGCCACGGACTTTAAATAAAGATGAAAGACTTGACAGCTGCCAAAAGTGAAGCCAAAGAGTCTTGATCGCCCCCTGATGGCTGGCTGCAGTACACGTAAAAACATCATCATCCATCAAGTCTTAAACTGCAGAAATATTATTTTTAGAATTGACGTGTGTAAACCAGTTTTTGCAGCTTTGCCAGAAAACAAGTGACTCGTGCATTAGGGTGAAAATCCTCATTACCTGCGTTTGCTAACGTTCATTAGCATCAGCTTGTAGTGTGTGTCTGCCCTGAGCGGCTAGCTGCTCTACGCTTGAATCAACACAAGCTGCGGCTTCACCGTAAATTCTCAAATAAAAAACAAACACGTTCAATAATTAAAAAAAACATTTAGGAGAAGTGGAATCAGCTGCACTGAGAGGACGAGGAAAAGGGTCAGAGGTCAGCATCTGAGAATTTATGGTGACATGCACCTTTAAGCCTTGAAGCCATCAAATGTTTGTATTACAAGTCTCCATCTGCTTCAGAGGCTGAGAAGTTAAAGTTGTTTTAAAGGTTGGTAATTCTGTCCGGTCTTAAGAAACCCCTCAGGAGGTCGTTTTAAAGGTTTAAGAGTTTATTATTCAGTCTTAGGTCTTAATAGGTTAAAATAATATAAAATAAGAAGCAATAGTCAGTGAAGTCTTTTTAAATAAATCTGATCAGAGAGTTTATTGAAGGCTTGAAGAGAATAAAGTCACGTCAGCACAAAGCAAAGTTCATTGTTACTTACAGGACTTCATGTGAAATCCAGATGTTGTGCTGCTCTGTGGCTCTTCTCATGGTTTAATCTTCATACTTTGACTCTCATATGAGAAGAATTTAAGTAAAATAAAATATGTCTTTCCATCAGAGCAGAGATTCACTGAATGTCACATGAAAATAGAAGAGTTTTTTATTTTTAAGGGGAAATTCTGTCCAAATTAAAATAAAGAAACTCACCATGGAGCTGTTTCTCTGTTTGTTGCAGCTGAGCCTCTGTCTGCAAACACAAGACCAGGAAACAAAAGCCAATTAAACATTTAAATACAGGTTTATTTAAATTTGAGAAATAAAATCTGGTTAAACTGGAACAATTTAAGAGCTACTTTTTTAAAAACAGCAAAATATTTATAGCTGCAGGTTAAAAAATCACCTGTTCCAGTTTCTCATAGGTTCTCTCTGCTCCTGGCTCCTCCCCTCTCCCTGTGACATCAGAGACGCCATTGGCGCCGGCTGACCCGTCCGTCTCTGAGGTAGCGCTTTGGTTGCCCTGTCTCTGTGGCAGCTCTTTGTCATAGCGCTCCTGGAGGGCTGGAGGGGAATCACATCTCAGTATTACAAGTACTGTAAAATGACTGAAACATCTGGATCGCCCCCTGGTGGCTGGTCACAGTAAAGGTCATTTACCAATGTCACAACTGAGCTTTGTATGTTAATGTATGAGAGACGATAGACTTATGTAGCTATTGATTATATATTTAACTGTAACACGCACCTTTCATTTTTTTCTGGAGGGTGGAGTTTTCAGCCTGGAGGCGGAGCAGTTCTCCATCAACAGGACAGGAGGCGGGGTTTGGAGGGGCAGTGATGGCAGAGGCTCCTCCATCCTCCTTCAGCTCCTGGTTCTCCTGTTCCAGCTGTTCGATCTGTGTACACAGCTGGAGGAAGAAAAATTATGTAAAACTTATTGACCTGCTTCTATTACAGCCATCAACCTTCTACCAAAGCATTTTCCTTCTTCTAGCAGAAGAGAGACATTTTCCATCATCTAATGGTCTTATCTTGTTTCGCCTGCTACGTCCACTCTCACTTAATAAATACATAGAATCATATGAATGTGAAGCCTGACACAGTCGTGGGTTTACCTTGGACAGTTCCGTCATCAACGTGCTGTTCTGGAGTCTGAAATCTTCCTCCTGACTGTGAAGTTTCCCTTGAAGCATCTCGTTCTCGCTCAGCAGAGCTTCCACCTCCTGCAGAGAAACAACGTCATGTGTGTGAGTGAAGAACTTCAGGTTTTAACCAGTAAACTGTGACACGCTGATTCTACTGGATTCAGTTCATTTATTACAGTGACAGAGACGACAGCAGAAATCAGTGAGTGGACAACGAGAGAAGAATAAAACCCGTCACCTCAAACATTTAAAGGTTTAAAATAAGTTTATATAACTTATTATTATAATGCTGCTGATCAGCGTAAACTTGAGGTAACCATGGTGACGAGGAAGACTCACCTGAGCTTTCTTGCTCTTATTCAGAGCCTGAAAAAAAGCAGAAGTAAATAAGCGAGGGGTCCACTTCAAAAATAAAATCCACATCTTTATCACAGAAGTATTGATACTAATAAAATGTTTGTTACCTTCTGTGCTTTGACAAAATCTCTTTCCAGAACCACATTCTTCTGACGGACGGCGTTCAGCTCTGAAACACACATCAGCCACATGAGAAGAACTGAGCACCAACGTTTTAACGAACTCAAAATAAATAAATTGTTTTATATTTCTTCTCCACACACAGACTCTAATAAACCAGTTTAAAAGCTGATGTCAGCTCAATGCCTCAGTTTCACACATTTCTCCAGCAAGAGCAGAATTCACTGACATGTTCCTGTTTCTACTCTAAAATGCTGTAATGTCCTCATTTTGTGTTCCTGTGGTGTAAACTGTGATTTTATCATTTAGAAAGGAAACAGAATTAAGTGTTTGATTTTTACAATTTCACTGTAGAAAAATAAAACTGATTTTAACCTCATATGTAGGATTAAGAGTCTGGAACATGATATCTGTATTTAAATAAACATTCGTTTTCAGGCTTAATTGTGTCTTCGCATCAGTTAAATGTCTTGATTCACATTTTCTCTTTATTTATTTTAATAACAACTTTTTTTTTTTATCAGATCTTTTTCATGACAGGCCTGTGTACAGCAGGAGGTACAAATACTGTTTTTTCATTTCACACTGAGGATTTGGAACAAGCTCAATCTCTGAATAGAAATAAAACACCAATGAATCGTCCTATAGGTGGTGCTGTAACTGAATAAAACAACAACAGGCCGCTGATAAAAACTGTTTATTTTTCATGATCAAGTTTCTGTGTAATAAAAAGTGAAATAATAACAAAAACTAAATAAACAGAATTCCACAGTGAGAACATTCAGACTAATTTGTGTTAAGCTCTTTACTCTCGACAGATTCCACTGAAACATCGAAATAAAACATCATCATCAAAAAAGAGACGTATTTTACCTGTCGTGTTCTTCCTGAGATCATCAGACAGCTGATAGTTCTGAGTCCGCAGCTCCAACAGCTGAGCCTACACACACACACACACACACACACACACACACACACACACACACACACACACACACACACACACACACACACACACACACACACACACACTATATCATCATCACTCTTCCAGGTGTTTAATGACCTCTCTTTTCGCTGCAGTATAGTTTTAAATGTGAGCTGCAGAGATGAGAACATGATTCTTTCTGTTCTGGGTTTGTACCCTCACAGCTGAATGTGATGTAATGTGATGTAACAAACAGAGTCAGTGATAATGATTAGTATCAGGACTCATCCAGGTAAATACAGTATAATATGTGTATTCAAGAGTGAAGCTGAACTGTAGATCAGTTAAAAAGACTTAGAAGTTACTAAAAACCAGAGTTTATCTCCAATGTTCAGCAGGAAACTTTAAAATATGAAGAATCGATTTGTTACAGCAGCAGCTCTGCTGCTCCAGAAAGCAGAGGATCATGGGTAATATTTCAGTTCAGTGAGTGGGACACAGTCAGAGCTCCTCTCAACACATTGATAGACAATGTTTATCTCTACATGAAAACCACTCCATCACTGGGACACGGAGCCAAACAGAGTTAATAAGCACACGTGGCTGCAGGGGGCGCTGTTGCTCAGTAAAAGTTAAATAGTGTTGCTTTAAACGCAGGTGTAAGAAGCATCACTGGCTCCAGATACTGGAGTGTAAACAACACCTGCCAAGTTGGAACCACCTCCACAGTGACACCACAACAACCTGCAGCCTCCACACTGACACCACAACAACCTGCAGCCTCCACACTGACACCACAACAACCTGCAGCCTCCACACTGACACCACAACAACCTGCAGCCTCCACAACAACCTGCAGCCTCCACACTGACACCACAACAACCTGCAGCCTCCACACTGACACCACAACAACCTGCAGCCTCCACACTGACACCACAACAACCTGCAGCCTCCACACTGACACCACAACAACCTGCAGCCTCCACACTGACACCACAACAACCTGTGTCCACATCAATCCTGTGAACAGCAGCAGTCTGCAGGCTAACAGGTGTTAGCCACACAGAGGCTGCACATCAACACACAGACACACACACACCCCGTGACACTCATCATGTCCCGTGGCTGCCAACATGTCCACACACGCAAGCCGGAAGATGAATTCAGCCACTGTTTTCTTCCACAGGAGGAGGCTAAGCTAAACTAAGCTAGCTGGAGTGGACATTAAGCTAACACACTGTCAGTCACTGAAATTCAGTTTGTTTTTACTTTTGATAGAGACGCGGTTCAGACTCATCCACATCGCGCTGACACGATCCCATTAAACCCCAGTAACGTCCCCCTCCTCCGCCCCCACCCGCAGCTAACGCACCGTTACCCACTGACAGCTAACGGTTAGCACCTGGAGCTAACGGTTAGCACCTGGAGCTAACGCCCCTGACAGGTGTTCCCCGTCCACCTGACACACACCTGAGGCCGCACACACGACACCGCGGCCGCCGCGTCTTTCTCACCTGCATCCGATGGAACTCCTCCTCTGACAGAGCCTGCGACATGGCCATGTTCGCCCGGGCTGCTACCAGGGGCAGGCTAATGCTAATGCTAATGCTAGCGGAGGAGGCGGAGGAGCGGCTAAGTCAGAGAGGAGGGCAGCGCAGAGGAGGAGGCGGACACAGAGCTCTCACTCTGACGTTGTTTCCAAGTACCGAGCTGCAGAGATCGTCAGGGAGATGGAAGATGTGATGTGGAACAGGCGGGACATTAAAGTACACGAAGTAAAAATACTATCATCTAATATAATATAATATTTAAACTCTGTTGCAGTTTAAAATCCTGCTTTCAAAAGTGTAATCAGCTTAAGTACTTAATTTAATCACCAGATGGTTGACCAACCAACCAACCAACCAACCAACCATCCATCCATCCATCCAACCAACCAACCAACCAACCAACCAACCAACCATCCATCCATCCATCCAACCAACCAACCAACCAACCAACAGATAGATACATTGAATAACATTTACAACAATCAGGAACTTTTTGTGATGTAATCTTAAAGTTTCTTCATGTTCCTTCTTGTTTCAGCTGCACAGAGATGGAAACAGAAGAGAGCAGGGTGATCGACCACTGAATTATTAACCAGCAGGTTAAATATAGAGACAGAACTGAAACACAGGTAAAGAGAGAACAAAGACAGGTCGAGAGAAAACAGAGAGAGAGAGAGAGAGAGGGAGGAAGGAGGGGTTCATTTAGTTTGGTTTCTGGTCACAGCTCTGACAGACTGTCAGTCAGAGGCCTCGGGTGTTGGATGTTTGCTGGACGTCACCTGATGCGACATGGAGCTGCTGCTGTCCTCGCTGAGCGACCTGGATCCTGACGCTCTGGAGCTCGAGTACGGCGTGAGTGTCTGTTTCACACACTACGACTGTCTGCGGGAAAGACATCTCTGTGAGGACCATTCAACAGGAATCACTGTTAGGTTCAGGTCGTACTTTACATGATGTTTATTTAAAAAAACTTTAAGACAAATATCCTGATATTTGACTTGATAAATATGTGAAGTATAAAATAAAAATGTACTCGTAAATAAGTTCAGAGGAAGTCAGATTGAGGATTGATATTAGTAAAGTAACTTATTTAATGACATACAGATATTTGAATGTCGCTAGCCGTGTGTGTGTGTGTGTGTGTGTGTTTCTCTTCTTGTTTTCTTTCTCTTTTCCTGCAACACAAACACACACATTCTCTCTTTCCTGGAAACTTTGAGCTGTGGCTTCATGATTTAAATGCGCTGCAGCTTTAATCTGATCGAGAATGAACGAGCTGCGTAAAACATGCAAATTCACACAGTCTGAGAGATGAAACGTTTCTCTGTTGGACCACATGATACAGTTTGGTATAACTTTAAAAAACTATTGATACAATAATTAATTAGAACTACTTCTCCTTCGAAATAAGCAACGAAAGCATCCTCTGTCATCTGTGAAGAAATTATAAGAAATCAGACTCTAGTTCTTCATCAACCCACCATGACATCACCCACTGGTTTGTGAGCTGCAGAAATCTGCTGCAGGTATATATATATATATATATATATATATATATGTTTCTAACCACCACATTAAGCACACAGACGCCTTGTATATCTAAACAAATCTTCTTTCATGTGGCTGAAGTTGAGTTTTCTTTTGTCAAACTACATGAGATGTATTTCTAAAGTAGAATCAACTTTCATGCTCTGAAAAACACATTTAATTTTATTATTATTCTATTATAAAAAATCAATAACTGCATATAAAGACAATCAGTGACTGTTAACAAAGACGATCAATGATATACAGACGATCAGTGACTGTCAATGTGTCTCCACTTCCTCCCATTTTATAAAAATTAAGCTAAATTATCTCGGCTGCCATCTTGTGCCGATGACGTCATTTGGAGTCAGTCTCTGCAGCTGTGATCGTTGAGTGTCGCCGTGGTAACGAGGTCCTGCCCATTAATACTCCTCTATTTTATCATCAAATAACCAATAAAACCAAACTTGAACAAGAACAATTGAACAAACATCAGTTTGAAAAGAACGAAATGACAGAAACGATCTTTGAAACACATGAATTTAACGTCTACATTGATGGTTTTGTTTGTCCTTGTCCCATCTGCTAACATGGAGGAGGCGGGGTTAATAACCTATACTGCAGCCAGCCACCAGGGGGCGAATGAGAGGATTTGACTTCACTTTCGGGAGCGATCATGTCGCACATATTTATTTGCAGTTGACAAAATTTTGTTTTGGTTTTGAGGCAGTGACCATTATACATACTAAAGTGAATTCAATGAAAAGTCCAGCACACACACATCAACACACACACACACAAAGTAACACACACAAACACACACACATTCTGCATTAATACAAATTTTTAAAGATCTAAATAAATTCTTAAAACTTATTTCTGACATGACTCCAAGATTAAATGTTAATAATCCCTCTGATCCTTTTAAAAGATTCAGGATGAATTAATTGAGATTATTAATAATTAGTGACTTTGCTGTTGGTGTTATTTTAAATAATCATGACCCAGTTTGTGTGAACACTTTGTCCCACATGACAAAATTATCATTTCCTGTTTCCTAAAACTGAGTTAAGAAAAGAATCTTTGAATATAATTGGGTTGATTTGAAAGTGACACACACACTTTGTGTGTTTTGAGGTGAATCCGCAGGTTGGACGTTGGGAGTTAGTCAATCCTCCCGTTTCCTCATTCTGAGGTTGGTTTGTTATTAAACCGGCGGAGCAGCTTCCTCGTCTTCTGACTCAAACGGTGAAAGTGTCAAGGTGGAAAGACGGACCTGAGAAACTGCCTGAAACCACACACACACAGAACTGATGTTTCTGCACCACAGCAACACACGTGGATTCATCCACCGCTGAAAACCATCCCCAGTTAATGCACCATGTCCTTCTCTAATAATCTGCCTCTGTCCCTCTGACACGTCTAGTAACCTGGTCACTGCTCAGTTCAGATACGGTCATATATTACCCTCTTCATCCAGTAATCTGAAGGGCGATAGTTCGATTCCCAGCGTCTCTGGGCTGTGTGAAGGTATCAACAGGTTCTGGATTGAAACTAAAAGTTTCTTCCTCTGACAACAACATACAAACTTTTCGATGGAACAGGAAACACTTTAACTTCTTCCTCTATTTGAATTTTCGGTTTGTTTTCTTCTTGACTTCACTCTGTTTTATCTCCTCTTTATGTCAATGTGTCTGTGTGTGTGTCTGTGTGTGTGAGACAGGCGGTGCGTTCACATTCCTCGCTGATGAAGAGAGGTCTGGGTTTAACCACTGAGGCTGGAGCTCTGAAGGAAAACATCAAGAAGAACAGATACAAAGACATCCTGCCATGTAAGAGCACGCCGCCTTCTCTGTCACCTTACTTCCTTTCCTCGTTTCCTCCATCCTCCTCTGGCCCTTCCATCCATCCTCTCTTCAGAAGTGTAGACCACCCATAATGCACCACTCTCTTTTCTTCTTGTGTGTGTGTGTGTGTGTGTGTGTGTGTGTGTGTGTGTGTGTGTAGATGACCAGACTCGAGTGGTGTTGACTCTGCTGACCTCAGATTTCGACACAGATTACATCAACGCAAGTTTTATCGAGGTAGAAAACGCTTCTTTCCTTCTCATCTTCATCTCGTGACGAAGGACAACATAGAATAGAATGAAATGGTTTAAATTAAATAAAGAGTTATTTATATTATCAATACAACACACGACAAGCACACGCGTGTCCTCTGCTGCTTGTTCATGTCTGAGGACTCTGAGCTGCTGCTGTGCTGTTGTAATGCTGGTGTTTGTCCCGCAGGGGGCGACAGCAGACAAGAGGTACATCGCCTGTCAGGCTCCTCTCAGCTCCACAGTGACTGACCTCTGGAGGATGATCTGGCAACATGACGTCAAGGTCACACACACACACACACACACACACACACACACACACACACACACACACAGAGTGATATGAAATGATGCCTTCATGAGGACCTGACTAATGACTGGTATGTTTGTGCTCCAGGTGATAGTCATGGCCTGCAGAGAGGTGGAGATGGGGAAGGTAAAATAACACAACACAACAACAACAACAAAAACGACATGAAGAATCCAACAAAAAGATATTTCTTAAGTTCTGACTATTCACCAGTTTGTGAGTTTTTTCATAAATAAGAAAACTGTGAATTAGGTTTTAAATTGAAATAATGTTTCACTATCTTCATTTGGACATCAACCAGAAAATACGAATCTTCTTGTCTTATTACTGCAGAATACAAACTGTTGGATGTGTTTTTATTGACATGAAGTCTGTTTGTGTTTTGTCGTCTGCAGAAGAAGTGTGAGTGTTACTGGGCTCAGCTTCATCAGGCGACGACATTCGGACCATTTACCGTCAGCAGCGTAAGAACATACAGGACTAATGTTGCTTACGTTTCTATACTTTTAATACAAAATTATCATTCAAGTAATTGTTTTATTCGACGAAACTAAAACAAAAGAATGTGTTATTTCTGTGTATCTCCAGCAGGGGGAGACACATCCTAATGAAGATGTGGTGGTTCGAGCTCTGACTGTCACATACCAGCACGTACGAGCTTATATTATATTATATTATATCATATTATATTATATTATATTATAGTTTTTCACTTTATTAAACATCTGTAAACAATATTTTCTACTTGTGTAAACGTAAAAAAATTGATAAATAATATTTATAATATTTTAATATATTGATTGTAAACTGAATATTTTAGGACTGTGGGTCTGATGAGATGTTTACAGACTTCACAGTTTTTGAATCCTCGTCCTCCAGCTCAGCCGTTCACTGACTCAGTATCAGTTCCTGTCGTGGCCGGATCACGACATTCCCTACGAGGCTGCAGGAGTCCTGGACCTGCTGGAGAGTGTGAGAGAGAGTCAGAGAACACACACGTCTCCTGTGCTGATACACTGCAGGTACACACACACACACACACTCACACACACAGACACACACTCCAACCGCCTCTAAACTGTAACTAAGTCATCATTACTGAAGCTTGTTTTTCCAGCAGAACAGATCACAGGTCAGATGGTCATTAACATGCAACAGGCTGCATCACACATATGGCAGCTTATCACACACACACACACACACACACACACTCTTACAAACAGAAACAGGAGGCTGTGAATATGCAACAGGTAACACCTGCTAATGATGGCACAGTTAACATGCACGCTGCATCTGTTCCTCTCTGTGTGTGTGTGTGTGTGTGTGTGTGTGTGTGTGTGTGTGTGTGTGTGTGTGTGTGTGTGTGTGTGTGTGTGTGTGTGTGTGTGTGTGTGTGTGTGTGTGTGTGTGTGTGTGTCTGTGTGTGTGTGTGTGTGTCTGTGTGTGTTGCAGTGCGGGCTGTGGGAGGACAGGAGTCATCTGTGCTCTTGACTACGTCTATGACCTGCTGGTTACCAAGGTAACGCATGATAACACACCACCTGTCATGTCGCACATGTGTTCACTGATCACGCTGTACATTCACATGTTTTCATTACTGACAGGAAGTGTGAAGAACATTTTGACTTCACCGCTGGTAGTCGAGTCATGTGACTGATCAGAACCAATCAGGAAGAGAACGTGGGCGTCTGCGTCGTCGTTTACAAAAGTCTCAGTTTCTGTTTTCAAACTAAAATCAGATGAGCAGCATTTATAAAACTCTCTGATTTAGTCATGTGGACGCCAGACGTAACTATAGCAACAGTGATGTGAGCGTATCAGTGTGAACGGAGCCTCAGGAACCAGTAAATATAATATCTGACCTGCGACCTGTTGTCTGTCGTTCGTCCTGCAGCCAATCACAACTGACTTCAGCATTATGAAGATCGTCCTGGAGCTCCGGAGGCAGAGACCCTCAGCAGTCCAGACTAAAGTAGGTGCTTACACAGCAGGAAACTGTCATGGTCAGTCAGGGGCGGCCTGAACACGACATAGACAAAATGTCACCACAAGATAGCAAGATAGGCACAAGTGAGGAGGAAGAAGCTAAATCCATCATGTCAGGAGCCTGATCGACATCAACATAACTGGGCCTTTTGATACCAGCTAGCATTCAGCATGTGTGATTAATGTCTCTCCTTTGGATATGAAGCAACAAGCAGGAAGCTCAAAATGTATGAAATGTTGTATTTATGTTCAGTTAACGCTTAAAAGACACAAAGACACACAAAGCAACCACTGAAGTCTGTGAGTATTCATATTGAGGTTTGTGTTGTAGTTTAGTGGTTCACCCCAGTTCAACCTGTGTGTGTGTGCGTGCGTGCGTGCGTGCGTGCGTGCGTGCGTGCGTGCGTGTGTGTGTGGGTGTGTGTGATCACTGGGTCTTTTCAGCTGACGGTAACATCCAGAATAAAAAACAGTTTTTCTGTGAGGACGTTTTCCTTTCACAGATTCTATCAACAACCATCCCTCTCTTTCCTCTCTTCTCTGCAGGATCAGTATCGGTTCATCTTCTCGTCCGTCACCTGTTTGATCCAACGACTCCTGCAGCCGAGCGGTCAACAGCTCTACAGCAACCAGCGTCAGGTAAAACACACCAGCCTGAAGAGAAACAAACATGTTGGAGTCTGTTAGTGGAGGAAGTGGATGGAGAGCAGCTGCTGTAAGAGGAAGTGACTGGGGAACTTCCTGTATGTAAATCCACTGCTGCAGAGCAACTGACAGCAGGTTGTTGAGACACTGAGAGAAGATCCAGCTGTGGAACTTTTACAGAAAGTAATTTATTAAGTGATGGACGACGCCTGCTGACAGGTAGGTGGGTCAGGACCGCAGAGAGGGGTCTACAGCGCTAATACTACACAGATACTACAAAAGTCTTTTCAAAAGAATGTTGTAAAGTGTTATCTTGTTGAAGGGATCCCTCACTTCTGACTCTCTGAGGCGTCCATGCTTTTCTTTTTTTCTGTTACAAGGTTTTGTTTGGTATTTTTTCTCCACTCGTCGAGGGTTGAGATCGAAGGCCCCTTGTTAAGCCTGATGAGGAAGATTGTGATCAGTGAATATGGGAAATACTAATCAAATTTGTTTGATTGATTGATTGAAAAACACTCGACCAGGATCAGTGTACACAGGCTGAACATCTCCAGGTTTTTGAAACATAAATTTCTTATGATTCGCGTCAGTTTAGCGAATGTGAATAATCAGCGAAGACAGAACTCAAGCTCCATGACAGGATTTGATCTCATGTTACGCAGAAAGAGAAATGATATTAACAAACACGTCTGTTCTCACTTCTTCTTTCCTCGAATACCAAAAATATATAAATAAATAAATAAATATACTGAGTTTAACTTAGAAATTACATTCTATATGAAATTATAATGAATTTCAATAGCAGTTCAGTTTCTGTGGGTTTAAGAGAAACAGTCACAATAAAAAAACAGTTCAATGTTCAGTAATAATATCCACATATATGTTTGTTCACCAGCTGAAGACACAAGACAAGGAAACAAGAGTGACTTCTGCTTTCTGCAACAAGAGGTACATCCATCCATCCAACTATCTATCCATCTATCCATCTATCCATCTATTCATCCATCCATCCATCTGTTCATACAACCATCCCTTGAATCCACATATAAAGAAGATCATTGACTGTATATGAAGATGAGAAATATCTGACAGACAGAATGTCTCACCCCAGTGTCTCACCTCCATCCTCCATTCCCATATGTTGCCATGTTGCCATGGAAAACGAACAGATTGAGGGCGGAGAAGAGGAGAAGGGGAGATGGGAAGAGGAAAAGAGGGTTTAGAGAAGAAGAGCACTGAGAGAAAAATATAAAAATTTGAAGAAAAATTTGGAGAAAAGTGAAGGAAAGAAGGTGGTAAAACCAGAGGAGACGCGAGAGGTCTGAGACGTAGGAGGTGAGAAGAGGAGGGGAAGTGATGGAATAATAAAAGAATATGTAGGAAGAGGAGAATATTTAGAGGGTGAGAAGAGGAGGGGGTGAAGGCAGAATAATGTAAGGAGGAAAGGAAAGGTGAGATGGATGAAGAGGAGGAGGTGAGAAATCAAAGAGGAAGAGGAGAGAAAATGAGACGAGATTGAAAGCAAATCACAGGAATCACAATCTTGTTATGCTGCTCTGGGACCAGTCAGTGTAACCACGACAACTGAAGTCACAGCCAGAGCAGGAAGTTGCGAACTGAGTGACTTCCTGCTGCGATAAAAATAATAATGTGTCACACTGATGTCATCAGCAATGCATCATGGTACCTGTAAAAAACGCAAAGCTGTGTCTCGATCCATACTACACACTAACTGCACACTAACTGCAAATGAACTGAGGGGTCACGTCCCCTCTTATCTATGAAACATAGACGTTCACTCTGCAGGTGGAGTCTTTAATTGTAGAATCTACAGAAGGTTCGTGGCTCCAGAGGTTCTAGTGGTTTTTGAGAGGGTTCTCGGGATCATTTTAGATGTTTAGGAGGTTGATGGGAAGGTTCTTGAGGTTCTTTGGGTCATTCTGGGGTTTGTTTAAGTGGTAAAAGTTCTCACTGGCGAGGTTCTACAGATGGTTTTAGGTTTTAGTCATTAAGAAGAGTCTAGTGGTCTGCCAGGAGGTTATTAAGGTTCATCAAGAGGTTATAGAGGTCAGTGAGATTGTTCCACAGGTCTGGTACAGTTTCCATGAGTCTTTCTGAGGTTCTAATCGTCATTGACAAACATCTGTCTATCTATCTATCTATCTATCTATCTATCTATCTATCTATCTATCTATCTATCTATCTGTCTATCTGTCTATCTGTCTGTCTGTCTGTCTGTCTGTCTGTTTGTCTATTCATCCATCCATCCATCTATAGATCATTGAGACTGAGCATGAATGATACATACGCTGTGGTCAATAAACCCAAACATCCCCACCCACCTCCATCAAGTCCCACCCACTCTGATGTAGCCCTGCCCAGATCCAGCAGGTAAAGACACTGTAAAAACTTATATGAGAATTACTGATTATAATTCATCAGAATCAACTCATGTGTTCTCATGATCATTATGTTAATGTATAAGCTTCTTAATTCAAGTTGGTTGAACTTTTTTATATTTAAGCTTAAATGTTTTATAGTGAATCATAATTTTGACTGATCATGAGTATTTTTTTACCTCTAAATATTCTTGTCCCAGGTCCCTGCCCCTGTCCCACCACTATGATAACGACCCTGCAGGAGCGTCGGCGGCTCCCGTCTACAGCTGCGTCCAACCCCGAAATAAACCACTCAGCCTACAGCTCTCTGCCACGCCCATCTATGACATGGCATCTCCAACCAGTCATAGGCCGGGGGAGGGACTTATGTCGCTGCGTAGCAACGGAGAGCATCACATGGCGGCAGGTAAGAGTCAGACGACCAGGTGATGTTTGAGCGTTGGTGATGATCAGTAAGTAAACGTCTGTTCTCTTTTCAAGCTGAACAACTTTCACCAACAAATGACGATTATGAAGACTTCTCCTCTTCAGTCAAGGACATGTCCGGCCTCTGTCCACCAGGGGGTATCGGTACGTACCTGAACTGTCTGTCCTCACTTTTAAAGGAACAGACCGTGTTAGGAAGTCCTCTTGTGAACTGCTTGTTACCGGCTGCTGTTATCGTCCCTGATGCAGTCGTTGACTGAAATGTCGGGAGAGAACTTGTAAATGTAATTATCAGCCTTCGACCAATCAAAGAGTCTGTAGACCAGATCCTCTCATTCCAGTTTGACTGTCGCAGAAGACCACATCCTCTGAAGTAGGCAGCCACGGAATTCTGACACAGTCTATTTTGAGCTAGGCTAGCAGTTACACCCTGCTTCCAGTCTTTGTGCTAAGCTAGGCTAACCACTCTGCCCATGACGGGCGTGCACTTCGTGATCTTTAAACTGCGAAGGCCAAACCTGAAATGAAACAATCGTGTAATTTTATTACTGGTGCCTAACAGCAGAACTGAGGTTTGACGTGGCATGGTTTTAATACTCTTTGTTTTTCAACATGCGTACAGTTCGCTGTTCGGTGGAGTTGAAGCGTGATATTCAAGCATTGGATGTCTCCTTCCCGGAGCCATAAGCTCTTTGAAAAACAGTTTGACACTACAGCCCAATGAATCATGGGATAGTTTGGTTGAAGCCTTCGTTTGTTGGGGGTGGAAGGACTCATTTGTTAGCTAGTAGCCTTCGGAATGGAACAGTCTAGTCAAGCGGCTGTAACGCTCTCCGGCTTCAGATGCAGACCCACAGAACAACAGGATTCTCCTCAACGTTGGACTGTTCCTTTAACTGTGTGTTTAACTCTGTGTTACTGTGCTGATGGATTGTGTGTATGAATGTGTTTGTGTTACTTGTCAGGGTTTAACTGTCGTATTCAGAAGCCCAAAGGACCCAGAGATCCTCCAGCTGAGTGGAGCCGACTGGAGAGATGAACCGCTTCAAACTGGACTCAGTCGAACTGGACTCAGTCGAACTGGACTCAGTCGAACTGGACTCAGTCAGTGTGTTAACGTTACCACAGAGAGAAGATGTTCAGTTGACCTGAACTGAGACTTGTGTGTGATTCGATGTTGTGTTGCTTTGTGTCAGATTCCTTCCTCTTTATATTTCATCATGTCTTTGCGGTTTATCAGATTCAGATTTTCAATGTGGGTCCATGTACAAACATGTACTGTAGAAAAATACTGTCGTAATAGTTTTACTGTTTCATCTGCAAGTAAAAGTAAAAGTTTTACTGAGTTTGTTAAATGAGGCCATCGTCTCAGGTCGACCCACTCTACCAGTGCTGACCATCAGGGGGCAGCAGAGCAACACAAAACATCAGCAGTGAAACGTCCTGCAGGAGGATAAAGTTACAGCTTCATTTCAGAGGACACACACTGATGTTTCCCTCCTCGTGGTGGATCAGTTGTAGAATTCTCCCTGTCACACAGGTTTGATTCCCACCCGCTGCAATAAAATTAACCTGTCTATCCTATTTCAAGTATTTCTGAAAGTAATTGACGGATGAGTCCACTCCCTTGTACGCTTGGCAGAGCTGGACGTTGGTGAAGCAGTTTGAAGTGAGACCCTCATCTCAGGAGGTCACATGACATATGTCTTAGCTCAGCTGTCATGTGACCTGAAGTGATTGGTTGACGCTTTTACACACAGTGTGAAAGATAAACAGAGAAACCAAACTTCTCATGAGAGAAAACCTATTTTGGCCACATTATATTTAGCTTCTGCATAAAGGACAAAAAAACAACAGTGTGATGAAAAGATGAATGTGAAAACTAACTGCACCAAAACTGACTTGAACCTGAAGTTAACGTTAATGTAGCTGTGACATAAACTTCAAGTTACAGGGTCCTGCTCATAGTCCTCATAAAGACAAGAAGCCCCAAAATGTGAGTGATTTATGTCCCCACAACACGGGTAATACCTAGACCACACACACACACACACACTGTCCATTCATACCAAAGTTTAATTGAAACCATCTTCCTCCTTCTCCTCCGAGAGAGAGAGAGAGAGAGAGTGACATCATCAGATCTGAATCAGGTTACGAAAGATAGTGGTGATTCAGCACACACACTCATACACACATACACACAAAGTAGCACGTTGTGGTTTATGAGAATCGTTGTGTGTGTATGTGTGTGTAAATGTGCGCATTGCCCACAGCATACATTACTTATTGGCAGGAGTAACCAACACACACACAGATCCTGGGTGTTGGCTCTTTCAATGGGCGAGAGACCACAGGCATCCAGAGAGAAAGATAGAGATGAAACGGAGAGATAGAAATTAAAGGGCAGCTTCAGGATTTTTTCACGCTCATGTCGTACATCCATGTAAACAGCTGCGTCTGTGATCATGTGACCACGTCTCCAGATCAACACAAATCTAACTTCAAATGACCCCAACATTTAATTTCAGTGTCTCCATGTCCTGGTCTTTAAAGAAAGTAAATTTAAAGAATGGATTTACATTATCTGTGGGTCGGACACGTTTTAATATTTTTCTGCTGAGTAAATAAAATCTGTTCAAATTCAAGTTAAATTTTCAAATTTATCTTTGCAGACGATCAGAAAGTAGTTTTCTTTCAATTCACTAATGAAAGACTTACACAGACAGGCTAGCTGTTTCCCTGTGTTTCCAGTCTTTCTGCTAAGCTAAGCTAACAGCTTCATGCTCACTGTATAGAAACAAGAATGATTTCATTAACGTTTTAAACAGATACTATGAACATTCATGGACCCGTGTTTGAACGGACATGTTACAGATCAGTTAGATTAAACAGAAAGTCCATGATTATTATTTGCTATTCTGCATTAGTTTATATTTACTAAACCTGTATTACAGAAACATTTAGAAAAAAAAGTGAGACATAGAGACAGAGTGAGACATTTAAAACAAACCTTTATTTCTAATTAATCTTGTGAACAGAAGTTTTGTTGATATCAAAACTTACAATGACATAAAGTAAAAAACAACCAAATAAAATGACAGGAAAAAGGAGAGAGAAAGAGATAGAGGAGAGAGAGAGAGAGAGAGAGAGAGAGAGAGAGAGAGAGAGAGAGAGAGAGACAGATAGAGAAAGACAGAGTGACGGAGAGAGAGAGAGACAGAGGAGAGCAACTTTAGACAAGTGAGGAAGTGAGAAGATAAAAGAGGAAGAAAAGTCTAAGTGTGTGGATAGAGTGAAAGAGAGAGTGAGAGTTAATGGAGTGACCAAAATAGAAAGAGAGAGAGAGAGAGAGAGAGAGAGAGAGAGAGAGAGAGAGAGAGAGAGAGAAAAGAAAAGAGAGAGAGAGAGAGAGAGAGAGAGAAAAGAAAAGAGAGAGAGAGAGATGGGAACAGACTGATGAAAAAAGATAGATAGTGATTTAAGAGAGCGCAAAAGAGAGAGAGTGATGAAACAGAGAGAGAGAGAGAGAGAGGGAGCAGTGCTGCCACTGAGCCTTGTTGCTAGGCAACTGAGCAGCTCCTCTTTGAAGTTTTTCCTCATTGTTTTTTTTCTTTTTGAACAATGAGGTCAGAGCGCGGCTCAGCAGTAACCATGGCAACCATCTTGGGGGTGGGGGGTAGGGGGGGTAGATTTGTCTGGGGCCCCCTGGAGTCTAGGAGCGCCCCTGCTGCTCTCATCACACCTGAGCGTCTTCACCTGGTGACGCTACTCACTGGAGGCATCTGATTGGTCGAGCTCTTTAGAGGAGGTGTGGCTCAGGACAAAAAACAAACAAAACATCTGTCCATTAAAAGCAAAGAAAAAGGAGACGATGAAGAAGAAGAAGAAGAAGAAGAAGGCGACAAACATGATTAGTCTTGTTGTGTCCAACCATGTTTTCTGCTTTAAGTGTGTTTGGGTTCTGGATAATAAAACTAACAAACACACACACACACACACACACACACACACACACACAGTCTGTTGTCATGCTGCTGCTTTTTCACGTGTTGGACATCAGACAAACCTCAGAGAAGTAAAAATAAATAACGACAGAGACACAGAAAATTTGTTCTGCTCTGTGGCTTCGACCTCGTAAACTTCAGCTTCTAACGAACAGCTGCACACACACACACACACACACACACACACACACACACACACACACACATATAGTCCAGATGTGTTTTGTAATAGTAGCAGGGATTTTAAAAAGCAAGCATATAGATCCTGAAACCACAGACACACACACATGTAAACACAGGCCCATTGTGACTCACATACACACAGATACACACACACACACACACACACACTAACACACAGAAGTCTATTGTCATGCATGCTGCTGGCTGTTTCACGCCAACTTAAAAGGATTAACGGGCGATCGGCATCAATTTACACTGAAGAGAGGGGGAGGGGGGGTGGAGGGGGAGGGGGGGTGGAGGGAGAGGGGAGATGAGATAGAGAAAAAACAAGAGAGAGAGAGAGAGAGGGACGTTGTAAAATCGGAGGATGGTAAGTTAAAAATTTAAAACATAAAACTGATAAACCTCTTCAATCAATGATCTATAATCAGAGTAATTGTATCAATTTGTAAATAACAGGCACCTGTAGACCCCCCCCCCCCATCTCTGATCCTGTGTGGTCGCTGAGGTCAGAGTTCATCATGGTCAGTGGGGGGGTCAGGGTTTGGTCAGGTTCAGAGAAGATGTTGGTTTTTGTGATTTTGGTTACAAACTCGAGGATGAGGTTGCAGGATGTTCGTGTTTCGTGTTTTTTCCGACTCCACATGAATTTATGACACCGCACCGCCACCTCTGCTCCCGTCATTATCACTATGGCCACTAGAGGTCCCCTGACTGCGAGAACCGCCTCAGGAGCTCCCCCGCTGGTTACATGTGAAAAGGTTTTGTCTGGATAGTGACGGTTAGCTGGAGCCTCGGAGTCAACGTCACACTATTGAGGAGCAGTCATGTCGTCCATCTTGAAGTGGAAAGAATCAAAAAAGCAAAGATGAAAAGAGTAGAGGGATAGACCCTCAAATGGCTTCAATTAAGAAAATTACAGAGCGAGAGAGAGAGCGAGAGAGCGAGAGAGAGAGCGAGAGCGAGAGAGAGAGGAGCAGTCGTTTCAGAGTCGGAGCTGATTACAGGGTAAACCAGGTTCTAACCTCAGTCTAAACCTGAACCCAGAACCACTCAGGTTATTTCAGGCTGTGGAAACACTGAGTTTATAAAATCACAGACGTCACTTCAATCCAACTCGTCTCGTTTCAGCAGAATCGTTCCACTCGGCTCAGTTTCTTCATGTGTTACATAGATCGCAAGCTAATATGGAAGTGCCAAAGATCTATATTGTGTGTAGTGACCAGCAGGGGGCGACTCCACTGGTAGTTTCCATAGAGGTCTATAGAAAGTGACTGTACTTCTCACTTTATAACGTCAGTAACATTTTCCTCAGGAGTTTATGTCTCGCGCAGTACCTCTTTAAACATATTAGAGTGGATGTCTCATTCTATTGGTCACTGCACTGCTCATAACAGGTGATGTCAGAATTTAGATCAATGAGGAAATCTAAATCTTCGGTCTTTAGACTCACAGATACCGACCAGAGTGTGGAAACCGACCCAAGCCTGTTTGTGTCGGTTCTGTCACGTTGGCTGAGCTTCTTTGTTTAACACTGAAAACTCACAGAAGACAAACAAAGCAGAGGAAAAGTACCTCAGAATTGTACTCGAGTACAGTACTCTGACCAATGTACTCAGTTACTTTCCACCAGTGGAGCCAACCGCAGTCAGACTGTGGGGACGGAGCCAGTGGGTTATTTCACCCTGAGATTCACCTGACAGGCTGCGCTCATCTCTGATTGGTGGAAAATAAAAATCTGTTCTAAAATAATCTTCTCTTCTATTTCTTATTTTCTTCTATTTTATTTATTTTCTCAGCGCTTATCCAGATGCAGAGTGAACTGATATTCCTGAGCTGCTGTTTGATACTTGTTATTTTGATTGATTGATGAATCAGAACCTGATCAATGTTAAAACTAAAGTTGCTGAATGTGGATTAATTTAATCCTTCATCTCTCTTTCTCTCTCCTCATTCATTTCCATACATCTCCTCCTCTGTGTGTATGTGTCCATAGATTTATTCACCTCCACTGCGTCGCCATATATTTCTCTCTCTCTCTCTCTCTCTCTCTCCTCATCCACCCTCTCTCTCGCTCTCTCTCTCTCTCTCCTCATCCACCCTCTCTCTCGCTCTCTCTCTCTCTCTCTCCTCATCCACCCTCTCTCTCGCTCTCTCTCTCTCTCTCTCTCTCTCTCTCCACATCTGGCTCAGGGAGGAGGACAAACAGCAGATTAAGGAGCTGGACTCGACCACAGGACACGTGGTGAAGGTGTGAACCAGCGGTTTCACACCTGGAAACACACACGAGACAAACCCCATCAGTCCCAACTGCATCACGTTGATGAAACAGAAGATCACAGACGGAATGTTCCTTTAGTAAAAATCCCTCCGTGAGGTTTTTACCGCTTTGTCTCAGCGTCTCTCTCTCCCCCTCCCCCCTCCCTCCAGGGCGCACAGTGGTACGGTCCAGACGGGGGGAGGAGAGGGGGGGGATGGCTGTGGAGGAGCAGGGGGCAGACCGAGCCGAGCCAAGCCGAGTAAGGCTGTGTATGAGTGGGGGAGACGCGCCGCTTCGCTCCGTCATCTTTCAGGATTATTCTCCACTTTGTTTTCACGCGTGAGACTTTCACGCGTCCGGACGCTTCCCGCTGCCGAACACACCTGAGCTCAGGTACATGAGCTGAGGAAGAGGAGCAGACGAAGAGGGAGAGGAAGAAGAAAGGCAGCAGCAGCGCGTGGGACTGTGGATTTAAATCAAACTGGACTTTTCTGCGCGTGTCCGTCCAGGTACGTCCCGGAGCTCTGTGGAGGGTGTGGGTGGGGCTGTCCGGGTCCGGGTGGCAGATCCGGGGGCAGCGGGGTGGTGGTGGAGGTGTTGGTCGGGGGGTGGATGTTTGGGGGGGGGGGGGTGTAAACGCCTCGTCTCTCCGCCGCATCACCGCTCAGCTGCTGCTTCTCCTGCGCGTGAACGTTCTCCTCCTTTTTCCACTGTTTTCCACTGGGGGGAGGGAGGGAGGTGGGGGAGCAGCAGCGGGGCTGTGGGGGTTGATACCCCAGGTACGACTGCTCTCCCTCCCGGGCTGTTGTGGAGCTTCTCGCGGCCTCGTGCTGTGTGCGCACACCGGGTTTGCGGCTCCTCTCTTTGCGCTTTTCTCGCCCAATTAGAAACGGATCAAATTCTGTGCGTAAAAGACGCGTTTGTTTTGCGGCCGCAGATGTAAAATGTGTGTTTTCCAGTGAGCAGGGGAGGAGGGGGAGGGCGGTGGGGGGTGGGGGGGAGCTAGCGAGGCTCCAGACGTGGATCCATTAAAGAACAAAAGGGGGAGGCAGCAGGAAAAACGCTTTAAATCGTCGAAAGCCGCGTGAACGTCTCAGCCGAGACTCCCGCACAGAACCCGCACCGGCGTCTCCCCGGAGCCGAGCTGCAGCCTCCATCCTCCGGGTCTCACAACCATCGATCCTCCGCTTCTCCTCCCACATAGGATCGAAGTGTTCGACCGGTTATCGATCGATTTCTCTAATAAACGAACATTGACATTAAAAGTGACGCCTGTGATCAATCACTTGTTCTCCAGCCTGATCCGTTGTCAGATGTTCCGACCTGTAATCGAACCAATCACCTGATGATCCTGTGAAACGACTGTGGACAGATGCAGAAATCGTTCAGTGACGTGATCGGTTGAACAATAAACATTAAAAATCACCTAAAACAACGACGTTCTCCAGGATGACGTGTTGTGAAGGTAATCAACAACAATAATGTGATCAGTTTTATGATACAGGGTCAGCAGCAGAAACAACCCACTCTCTGTCAGCAGGTGATCAGTGAAATCATCAGTGAACTGATGATGCAGAGTGGATGGAGATGTGAGAAGCTGCAGATGTTCAGCTGATCAGTGGAGTCATCAATCATCTGATCGATGACCTCATGGATTTGGGTGAGAAGTGAAGGAGTTTTTAGTAGAAAGGGAAACTGGAGGAGTCGGAGTCCAGACTGATGTTGATCGATCAGTAGTGATCACTTGTTCTTACTTCACCTGGAGAAAATAGATTGAATGATACGAAATTATTTGATTAATGATGATCCAACATTTCCTCCTGATCGTTTCCTGTTTCTCTCTTCTGGGGGGGGGGTGTTCTCCCACCTTTTGTATTGATGATTGATCGGTAATGAAACCGATCATTAGGCGCAGACCATTTATATAGAACCTTATTTTAAAACATGAGCTCAGCCCGACAGAAGCTTCTGGATCATTTACCTCAGATTTATATCGACTCAGATTAAATGTGAAAGGAATAATCAGCAGATAATTAACGACGAAGAGGAGATCAATAAAATATCAGCGATTAACGAAGCACGAGGAGGAAAATAAAAGATCAGATTCAAACAAGGATGAAAGGTGTGGTGGGAATTTGTATTTAATTCCCTGGTGAGGAAATGAACCATCAGACTGATCAATTCAATGATATCAAAGTATTTAATTAATGGTCAAGAAACAATTTACAGAGAATATATTTGGCCAAATAGAGACAGAATTCTCAAAGCCACTGCAGGCTCAAGAATCTGACAAATGGCTCATATGATGTGCTGGCTTTTATGCACAGATCAAGGGGCTCCACGTCATCCTTCGATATCAGCCAGACAAGACGTGTCCAGCGCTCAGACGTCAGCAGAGAATGGGTCAAATGTCCCCTCCTCTCCTGACAGAAAAACAAATAGTCATAAGGACGTCCAGGTCCAGAGTAGAGAACATCTCATGGTATCAGACAGATGCAAACATTAAGTAGAATTATACAATGTTGTTTCAGGTCAATCCAACTGAACTTTGAGCATAGTCATGTCAGGACAGGAGGATCTGTAGATTTCAATAACACACAGTTAGATTCAGTAAATTTCTACGACAAAAGGATAAAGGTAAAAACAGAGGAAGTAGAAATACAACGACCATCGTCGTGTCTCTGAGCGTTTTCGACTCGTCAGGTCGTAACCAGAGATCAGTTTAACGTCCTCGTGTCTGAGAAGAGTCTGAAGTTTATCAGATTACGATGGATTCATCGACCTCAAACACACACTCACCTGCAAACACACGTCAACATGTGGATTAACAACAACAACACACTGTCAAGACTCACGTCGTCACGATGAAGATCAACGTAGACTCAGGAAACAGTTAATCTACCGATTGACTGGTTCGTCAGCTTTTCCCGCTCTTACCGCCACTCTTAAGCCACACAATGCAAGAATCGTAAGCTCCCCCTACAGGTGGGATGCACTGTTCGATGTCGTACATGCGAGTTTCGGTTTGAGCCTCCTCGTGCACACGGCTGTGCTCACGTGCACTAGCTCCGGCTCTGGTTGTTGGTGTGTGACTTTTGTCGTAAATATAAAAACTACCTAGTGTTGCATTAACGTGTTTACCGTTAGCTGTTAGCTGGAGGTGAATCCTGACACATTTACATTACCTTTACATACATGAGCGTGGCCCCTGTGATGAAGAGCCTGGCCCCTGTGATGAAGAGCGTGGCCCCTGTGATGAAGAGCCTGGCCCCTGTGATGAAGAGCCTGGCCCCTGTGATGAAGAGCCTGGCCCCTGTGATGAAGAGCCTGGCCCCTGTGATGAAGAGCCTGGCCCCTGTGATGAAGAGCCTGGCCCCTGTGATGAAGAGCCTGGCCCCTGTGATGAAGAGCCTGGCCCCTGTGATGAAGAGCCTGGCCCCTGAAATTGGACACCGGTGTCGTCGCACTGCCAAGATCAAAAGCATGTGATGATGTCATCAGGTCTTTGAGTTGGAGCTGATCGATCGGTTTACAAACCCAGTTTACAAACTTTTTTTTCGTAATCATCGTGGACCACACTTTCTAAAGATGACACGATTCTGACGGCCGGTTTCCCCGGTGTTCTTCTGAATAAGTACACGTGTCATCGTGTGTGTTTTAATAATAAACCTTAGAAAATGGTTTTGATAGATTTTTATGAATGTGTTAAAATCTGATTGGTCGCAGTGAACCGGAGCTTCTGTCGTCAAGTGGAAAATGGAGACTTTTATTTTGGAGCATTGACATTTTTCCACACAGAGTTTAACTTTCCAGATTTATCACACATCACTTTTTCCATACATCTGTGTGTGTGTGTGTGTGTGTGTGTGTGTGTGTGTGTGTGTGTGTGTGTGTGTGTGTGTGTGTGTGTGTGTGTGTGTGTGTGTGTGTGTGTGTGTGTGTGTGTGTGTGTGTGTGTGTGTGTGTGTGTGTGTGTGTGTGTGTGTGTGTGTGTGTGCTTAATGAGATTTCCTCCTCTTGTCTCCACAATGTCCCAGTTCCTCTGCTATAGGAAATCCATCACTGAGGCTTATTATGGAATATTGATCATATATACAGCTCGTCTGTGTGTTTGACCTTGTGTGTGTGTGTGTGTGGAAATCAGGTCAACCTGTTACCTGCAGCTGTGCTTATGTGTGTCTGCAATTTAATCTTTGTCTTTGTCACACAATCAGACCTCGTTGTTTGTTAATATATAATTAGAATCAAATATAGACACACACTCTCTCTGACACATGCACACACACAGACACACACACGCGCTGAGTCAGGGATGGTGTCGCCGCTGAGTCAGCAGATAGAGACTCTGATATGATATTTTCAGCTCTGAGTCTCGTTGAAGACTCGTCCGTCCATCATCTAATAATAATGAAAATGTCCTGGAGCAGCGACGTCGTCTCTTTCTGGACCAAAGTCAAAATCAGCCCGGCTCAGGAATGCTGTGTCTCTACTTCCTCTTCCTCATCTTCCTCCTCTATAACCAACACTTTTACAAAAACGTCTTCAGGGTCTGTAAATCTTAAAACGGCGGCGTTGTGCGTCTGCCATGAAGATGAAGTTTTAACGATGATGTAAACTTGTCATTTATTCTGACCTAGCATTCGAAAAGAGACACGTTTCAAACTACGTCGCTGCCGACTTCCATGCGTCCTTTGTGTTGGATGGTTGCTGAGCAAACCGTCCACCAGAGGGTAGTGCAGAGTCAAGAGTCTCTGACAATAACAAACATGGCGACGGTGGATTAGGGGGTTGTGATAACGTGAAGAAAGAGATAAAAACGTTGTTGTATTGTTTGTTAAATGACGGTTTGTCTGTGAGGTTGTCAAATAGATCGCAACAGGTGGATGATGAATTCTCTTCACTAAAGAAGTAACGGCATATAGACGCCACCAGGGTCTTAGAAGCGCTTAAAGGTTCTCGTCAAAACGGTCGTCCATTTCTCCATAATTTATATAATTTATATGAAGTTTGGTTCGTGATCTTCATTGTGACTCAGCTGCTCAGAGCTGGGACTGAACCATGAGACCAGAGGAAATGAAACTGAGAGATATCTGAAATATTCTCTACAGTTGTTAGACACACACACTATCTCACAAACACACACACACACACACACAGGTCCAGCTGCTCGAGGTCAGAAGGCATCGAGGGAGGAAGTGAAGAGTGTCAGCTGATTGTTTCCTCCCAGTTCCTTAGCTCATCCTGTGGGTGTGTGTTTGAGAGAGTGTGTGTTTGTGTGTAGTCCTTCGCAAGGCCAGGGTCAAATAAATACACATGCACATACGTGTGCGTGTTTTAAGACACAGTCTAGGTATTCACTTAAGCTGTGAAACTGAACTGAAGTCTAGAACTAAATGATTGGATTTTTGAAGAAGGTAAATTAAAACCTCCCTCGTGAACTTTCCTGAGGATCAGCAGCAGAAACAGAGTCTCACTCCCCAGAGCTTTTCAAAAACTATGGAAGTTTAAATAAAAATGTAGCTGAGCTGCAATGAAAACCATGTGTGATGTTTCAGTGACGTCTGTGACATCTGCTGGAAGATTGAAAAGTCAACACGTGCTGCGGTCACACTCTCTGGAGACTTCACACACGCTCTGGACCAATCAGGAGTCCGTCTCAGCTGTCAATCATGACGTCACTGACTTTTTTTTATATATCATCAGATTAAAAACAAACTGATCAGGAACATGAACAAACATCAGTGTGATAAGAACTAAATAGAAGGACAGTAAACCATCATTTTCTGGTCCATGTCCCATCTGCTAACATGGAGGAGGTTCATGACCTGAACTGTGGGCAGCCACCAGGGGGCGATCGAGATGTTTGGCTTCACTTTTGAGGAGCAAGTCTGTCGTCCATCTTTATTTACAGTCTGTGGTCATAAGGGTTTGATAACGACATCGCAGAAATGTTTTTTTTGGGGGGGGGGTCGGGCTCAATGTACAATCAAGTGTGTTCACATTCTATGGGTGTGTGTATAACTGCATGTTAGTGTGTCTGTGTGTGTGTGTGTGTTCAGGCTGCAGTTCACAGCTGGTTTAAGCCTTTAAAGGATCGTACCTCAGTTTTCTCTCATTAACGGCCGATCTGGTCCAGTTTTCTTTCCCCAGAACAAACTGTCATGTCGCTGATCGGCGTGTCTGAAACGTAAACACGCGTTGGCCGAGCCGTGACGCTGGCGTGTGTTTTGTTAAGCGGTCGACAGGAATGTAAAGTCCATGTGATTTGTAGTAAATGAGTTAAACCTTAGAAAACCACTCTGAGGCTGTTTCTTCAGCTTCTCTCGGCTCTGTTTAAACCATTAAAGTGAAGGTGGAGTGTGTCACAGTCTGAGCTTTACATCCGACCTCTGATATTATCCTCACAAATATTTAGCTGAACCCGACTGGAGCTGTTATGGGGGGGGGGCACCTGAGCCTGAACAGACGCTGACAAGATGAAAACGAACCTTAGGCTCTTTAAATTGTGTCCGGACTTGATTTTCAATTTAGACTCACAACATAACAAATGTCTTGAGCAATCGAGTGAGGGGCGGAGCAGCCGGCACAAGGCGGGGGTGTGAATTCTGCTGCAGAGATCACATGGTTTGTTTACAGCACATTCACACCAGCGTCGGCTCCAAAAGTCTTTCCCAGTTGACGTCTCCGTCTTCTATGTGTGCGGCTCCTCTTCTTTATCCTTCTTCCAGCTTCACGTCCGTCACGTGTTAGAAACCTCATCCACACGTCCACTCGCTCACTGGGAAGCTTCCAGACATTTTCCTGCCGTTTTCTCAAATGGACTCACTCTGACATGTTACAGACATTTTACTAGGAGGCTGCAGGAGAAGATCCAGACACTGACATTTCTGTTCCCATGTACAGAACCTCTGTGTTATGACCAAAAACATAAACATGAAATGTACCATCACAGTTCTGATCTGAAGAAACCGACCAGAACACGAGAAACTAGTTCAGCCGCGATTCATCCTGCAGCTTCTGAGACGCTTTAACAAAGCGTCGCTCTCACAGACCGACAACCTCCAGCGGCATGAAACACCACGACGAGCACGGCCTGTTCAAACGCACGGGAAGCGCCTGTGCTCGAGGACCTGTAACAGCCGCGCAGTGTTTTCCGTCAGAAGCAAAGGTGGAACAAATGTGACGTTACCGTGTCAGTCAGCTTCACACGGAGCGCTCGGTGAATCATCTCTAACCCGGAGAGAGTTTCTGCAGCAGCAGCGCTCAGACGTCTGCAGTCACTGTGAGTTGAGTCGTGATGGAGGAGCAGTGAAGAGTCTGAGCAGCTCAGTAAATACAAGGTGTTTTCTATTAGGACGACGAACACTTCATGTACGGACACTGAAATGGAGAAGGGGCCGATTCAGTCGGAGCTTCGTACCCTCGGCCTTCGCGGCACTAAACAAATTGTCACGATGAATGTGACGTGTTTGTTCACGTTCTCATGTTCTCATGTGATGTTCGGTAGCTTGCCTCTGCTGGAATGTGTCATTTTGTGTGGACTGTTCTGAGATGACTATCAAAACAAATGAAAGTCTCAGAAATATTCAAAGTGGCAGCTATGAGGACCGATGGTGGAAGAACGAGCTCTACTGAGGCATTTGTTCTTTCTCTGACGTGAATCACAGAGACTCGTCCACCGGAGTCTGGCTCCAGCCGTCGTCTCTCCTCAGTTGAGTCGTACAGAAGCATCATATCTCGGTGCTGGGGGAACCAGACATGATGAATTTGTACCTGAGTGTGTAACATTTTACAAGCGTCTCTCCAGAGGGATTTTACAGAACTGAGCTCAGCTGCTCTTATGAAAAGTGAAATAGTGAAGTGAGCTGAGAGAACAGCGACTTCATCCTTTTGAATCTCGACACATTTCAATATATACACAGAAATAAAACACAGGATATACAATGGTTTGTTTTAGCTGGAGCATCACATTCCACATATTTTGATTCATTATGAACCGTTTCATAGTAGAAAGACCGTTCAGTCTCTTTTCAACAGGTTTAAGTTCCCCCTCATGTTGTGAGGTAGATTTTCCATTTGATATATTTGTTGAACTGCGTCTCTCCATTTCTCTTGGGGACATATTTTCTGGAGCCAATTTCTCGTTATCAGTTTAAGTGCTGATCTGCTCAGTATCCTTAACGAGTATTTATCATGTTTTTTTTGTATTTTGTCTTCCATTGTGCCGAGCAGCACCAGATCTGTGTTCAGTTGGACGATACACTTTTTGGGATTTCTTGATTTCCTGAACACTGATTGGTCCGCGTGCGTGTGTCAATCAATCGTGGAGGCAGTTGCTAACCTATGAGTCACGTGCTGTGACGTATGCTAACGGTTCGCTGTCATGCCTCTTTTCTGAGGAGCTCCAGGGGCCGTCCTCCTTCCTTTGTAACGGTCCCGGCTACGACAAAGCCGTGTTCACGCCACTGAAAGGTGCGCTCGGCAGGTGTGCTAAGTGCTGAAAGAATCCTCCCCCATCTTGATGAAAGGGCCTGCAGAGTGTGCATGTGCGTGTGCACAAACGTGCGGTTCACTATAGGGTCCTGGTTTGGGGGTTTGAACATATGTTCATGCTAATATAGGGAGTGATGCTTCCCCGTGAGAGCAGAACATCGGTGATCATGTGTTAACAGCTGTCCACATACTTCTGACCAGCAGTAAAACACAAAAATAACATGTGGATGAAAACGTGTGCGAGGTTCTGTTACTTAGCAACCGGTTTATTTGTGTTTTAAAGAGTCTCCTTCAGAGATCGGAGAGAAAGAAGAGGACTGTGTAACGGCTTCAGACTCAGGATGTCAGTCCCGACCTGAAGACAGCAAGAACCACAGCCTCAAAATCCGATGGTGGATCCACCCACTTTCAGTCCGGAGCAGAAATAAGACCCAGGTTGATTCCCCGTGGACGTCGCTGTTTGACGTCAAGCGTTATCGAGGTCTAGATGGTTCTGGGTTTGTTTGAGAGATGGTCTCTGTGCCGGTTCAGCAGGAATCTGACTTCTGCATACAAACAGTAGATAAAACATTGTGTCGCGGAGGAGCAGGTTTGAAGACGTCCTCCTGCTCAGAGGCTTCACTTCTTCTCCCTCTCTGTGAAGAGCTTGACATGTGTCTTTGAGTCTCACTGGAGGAGAACGTGTGAAATTAAACCTCGTGGTCCGTCCGCTGCGTTAATGACTGAAACAGAGGACGTGTTTCCCACCCTGCTCTGATCGGACTTCACAGCTTCTAAAATAGCTGCTGTTAACGTTTGCAGTCGGAGGCGACGGGGAAACGGGTTTTATGAGACGCTAATGAAGCGGTGACGAGGCCGGAGTCTCAAACACAGAAAGCTTTTTCAGTCCGGGGGGCTGATCTGATCCTGATGTCGGAGCTGGGAGATGAAATCCAGTAATGTGAAAAGTTTAAAGGAGCATTTCACTGTTTTTACAGATGTCAGCTGATTTATCAGAGCGAGAACATTTCAGTGTTTTTCAAAGTAAACATCGATCTGTTGTTTCAAGCCCCTCCCACAGTCTGTGATGTCACACAGCTGATTAAACAGTGAACACATCTTCAGTTTATTCTCGTTCACTGCTTCCTCCGGTGTTTGTGGTTTTCTTACAGTGATGTCATTTCCTCAGAATCCTAAAATGTGTCATATCTTTAAAATGTACAAAGTCAGCTTGAAGGTTCTGTAACTAAAAGTGTGATGACTGAATTAGAAGGTTTTGCTAAATGAACACATCTTGATCTAAAAGATTTCTGAATATAGAAACGCAAACTAAATATTTTATAACTCGTGAATTAATTAGAACTATGAACATTTTGTGAGTGATCTACATGTTTTCCACCGCACTTAACGAAACGTAGTGATGTCATCACGATGGTTTAACGTGATGAGGTGAGCGACAGAGGAATTTGACTTTCTGCTGCAAAAACAATGTTCTAAATATTATATTTTTTTTATTTTAGATCTATTTAAATAGAATCATGTTAACAACTTTTTCCCCGTGGGCCAATGAGGGAAATCACCACCACCTGTTGTCACCACAATTTGAAACGTAGCATAACACAACGCAACACAACACAGCACAACACAACACAACACAACACAACACAGCGTAACGTAACGTAAGGGACGTTTTCAGTGGGTTTAAAAGGCCTCAGATGGTTTTTAGTGTCTTGTTCATCTGAGAAAAGTCTTCGTGTGTTTGTGACATTGAATGCGACTGATTTTGAAACTGATGTCATGATGTTGTGTCTCTGTGTGTCGGAGAAGACGCAAACGTTCTGAGAAGAATCATCACAGTAACGTGGGACGTGTCCTCGTCTCCGTCTCTCACTGCTCGTCTTTATTTCTGATGGATGGCGTCTCTGCATCCAATCACTTCGTTTGCAGTTCTGTGACCTCGGCCAGGATAAAAATATCCTTCAGTGCAGTTTAAATGTGGCGTGACTCCGCCGCCGGTCACGGTATTAAGCTTTTGTTTTGATTTTCTGTCTCGGCACTCAGACCGGCAGTGACGTACGGAGAGAGGTCAGAGGTCACGATGAATGAGCGCCCAGTCAGCACATGTATGTTTACAGCTCAGGGTTTATTTTGGATCCGTCAGCGTGAACCTGAAATAAACCGAGACATCGTGGATCAGGAGCCGAAGAACGAGACGGAGCTGAGGCTTCAAAACAGCCCATAAATTATAAATATGCAGTTATTGAATAAACAACAAAGTTATTTATTTTGATATCATCCGATCACCCAGGTAACAGAGTTATTAAAATGTGTTCTTGGACAAAGTGAAGCCACTAATCATGTTTGACTACTTTCACATCTTTGGCTCCGAGGCCCCGCCCCTCTTTATTTGACCAATATGATCGTGCCATTGTCTGGAAGGTGCTTGTTTAACCGAGCTGGAGTTTGACCGCCGCTGTAACCGCTCAGGGTCAGACGTGTTTAGATGTTCAGCGTCTCTGGTTTCCATCAGCTGAGCCATTAAATAAAAAACCTTCAACCACCATCACAAGAGTTTCCCTCTAATGAAATAACTGTGTGTGTGTGTGTGTGTGTGTGTGTGTGTGTGTGTGTGTGTGTGTGTGTGTGTGTGTGTGTGTGTGTGTGTGTGTGTGTGTGTGTGTGTGTGTGTGTGTGTGTGTGTGTGTGACCTTGTGGTAATGACGGAGTCTGATGGACTGTTTTATAAACACACTAATGGCTAATGGAGCTGTTGTGAGTCGGTGGCTAACGTCCAGATTTGAGTGTAGAACATTTATTGAAAATCAGTATAATGATGATTGATCAGATGATTGATCAGATGATCAGTCTTTAGTTTCATTAAACGTCTTGAGTTTTATGCACAGATGAAATGAAACATGGAGAATATTGTTGCCTTGGATTCAGTGAGTGATGCTGTGAGCTGTGCAGTTTTTCAGCTCAGTAGCTTAGTTTTATTTTGGAAAGTGGAGAGGTTCCTGTTTGCTGTGTTTCATAGTTCTGATAACGATCATTAGATTTCTCTCACACAGGACAAAACCTAAAAACGTGATAATTCTCATGCAAGTTCTGCAGATATGAGGATGTTTTATCTCTGTGGTTTCTAAACAGGTTAAATTACGTTTGTGGAACCAGTGACGCTGAACATTTAATATTTAGTTTTCTAACGAGTTTGGTGAGACGTCCTCCAGCGTCTCAGTGTGATGACATCAGCAGTTCAGAAATAAACAACACAATAGATTATAACTTGAGCCATTGAAAAATTAATTGGATAAAACTTAGCAAGGAACCAGAGTAAATGATACTTATACACAAGTATGTATAATAATTGCTTTTAACCTTTTTATATAATCGTCAAGAGGAGATCTTTGGTGCTTAAAGTAATAAAGTATTTAGTTGTGATGATGATATTGTAAACTTTAAGTTAAATCAGCTCATTGTTCAGTGGACAGATGTGAGAGAGAAGAAACATCTGGAGCTGAGACGATCATGTGAGGATTCACATCAGTTCTGGATCGTTTCAGGCGAATAAAACAACTGCTCTGTTTTTTTTATATTAACAAAGGTGATCAGGTTCAAATATGAGGTTGCGTCACCTTAAATGTTCCCCTCTCCGTTCAGAAAGGATGGTCCGATGTTTCCTTTGCCAAAGGAGATAAGATAGGAAGCACTGAAGCTCCTTCTCTTTTCATTTAGAGAAATAAAAACACTTATTGCACTCAGTTCAGTCTGAACCTTCTTAAGAAGAACAGCACCGTGGTCTTTTTTCTGTCTGCAGAAAGAGAGACGTGCTCGTCTTCTCCTCCGTCACCTGCAGCAGGGCGAAGTTGGGTTTTACAGGCGCAGGGCGAAGGGATCACGCCGTGGGCCTCGCAGCGTGTTAGCATGTTAGCGTCGGAGCTGTTAATAGCACAGTGAGATGGTTTACAGTGGGTTGTAATTACAGAGGCAGACACAGTAAAGTGAAAGTGTCCTTGCTGGAGTGGTTCACAGTTCACTGTGTTTATGTAATTACAGGAAGTGACACAACAATCAGACACAATTAGATGGTTATTGTTTCAGCAACACAAAGAGTCACTGTCTCACCTCAAAGGGACAGTCTGCTGCTTTTATGTGTTTGTAACTGAAGAACATTAAGAATTCAATGTTTGTTCTACACACGTGTTTCCTCAATGCTCCACACAAAACGGTTTTGTGTAATTAATGTAATTGGAATGTTGAGATAAATTTTCAGTGACATGATGCTTTCTCCTCTTTCAGATATATCGAGATAAAATAAATAACAGACAAACATTCAGCCTCCAGTCATCAAATCTTTTCTTTTTTACATCTTCAACATCAGATTCTCATTTTCCCGCCGTGATAAAAAGTCGCTGCGTCAGGAAAACATTGGTTTGACAGACGTGACCTTCACAGAGCTCGACATCAGCAAAACACAAACCTCCGATTTATTTCACCTCCTTTTCTTTTTGTTTTTCTTCTCCAGCTCTGATCAGCAGGTTCTGATTCTCACTCGGTCTCATCTCTGCACCTCAAACGTCTCAGAAAAAGTGTTAATGTAATCAGGATGAGTCTAGATGAGTCCAGATCAGTCCCAAGTCCCAACTCAGACTCCAGATCTATCTGGATCATTCCAGATCCATCCAGACTCAGTTTAGATCAGTTCATAGTCCTGACTCAGTCCAGATCAGACTGTATCAGTCCAGACTTCAGTCACTGATATGTTTTATTAATAGTTAATATAATCAGTATATTGTACAGTCCCCCTCTGAATGTCTTTATATACAGGACACACTAACTCCTCCCCATCATAAAATCCACCCCCTCATCCCCTCTCCATCACCCCATCCACATCCACCTCCCCCCTGTGACCCCGTGTTACCCCCTCCTCACCCCTCCATCTCTGACTGAGCCCCTGTTTGAATCTCAGGCTCCAGTAAACACCAGGACAAAGACACATTGTGCTGCAGTTTCCCGCTGGTTTGGGTGGTGAGAGCTGCAGGGTGGTCTGCTACGAGCTGGAGGAGATGGACGGAGCAGAGATGGAGGAGGATGGATGTTGTATCTTCTCCTTTTGTCAGTTATTAAACACCTGCAGGTGTGTTACATGGGTCCATCGGTGTTTCCTGTGGGTTCGATCTCCTGTGAGATGAACTGACTGAGTCACAGCTTCAACTGTCACAACCAGCTGCAGTTGAAGAGTGAAGCTGAACTGAGATCAGTTAAAAAGACTCTGAAGTTATTAAAAACCAGAGTTTATCTCTAATATTCAGAAGCAAACCTTTAAATTCTGAAGGATTCTGAACAGAGTTTGGTCGATTTGTTAGAGCAGCAGCTCCTCTGGGTCAGGAAGCAGAGGATCATGGGTAATATCCAGTGTTCAGTTGTGTTTGAGTTCCGTGGGACATTTCCTGTAGTCAGTGTTTGTGAAGCAGCAGCAGCAGGTTGTTGGGTCCGACTCGTTCACGCCAACAGGAACATGTGGGAACATCCCGGCGAGGGGCGGAGCCTGTAGAGCAGCAGGGGGCGGGACATGATGTATAAACTCTGCTGTGGAAAGATCAGTGTTGTTGTTTACAGCTCATCCACACCGGCGTCGGCCCTCATCACCAAAAGATCTGGAACCTCCTCGTGTTTCCAAGTTGACGTCTTCGTCTTCTACGTGTACGGCTCCTCTTCTTCATCCTGAGAGATTTGTGTTCTTCCAGTTTCACGTCCGTCACGTGTTAGAAACCATCAACACGTCCACTCGCTCACTCTGACATTTTACGAGGAGGCTCCAGGAAAAGTTCCAGATAATGTCTGAAACAACTGACTCAGACGTTTCCATTCTCACCTACAGAACCAGAACATTTCAGGGAAATATCCGGAGTGCAGGTCTGAGAACAGCTGTAGTGTTGAAGACCTGTGTGAGTGACTGGAACTGTCCGTCTTCTCTGGTTTGTTCATTATTACGATCTGAACAACGCAGTTTGACTCGCTCTTAGTTTTTCCATGTATACAGAACTCGCTGCTGATCTTTGTGTTTTAGACGTTTGAACACGTCGACTCTGACTCTGAGCCTTTCATCAGCATTTTAATGCTTTGAACCTTTTGCACATTTTAAACATTAATCAGTAATGAAAATAATCATTAGCTACAGATCATAACACACACACACACACACACACACACACACACACACACACACACACACACACAGTCGTTGGTTCAGTGAGGTGATGGATGGTTCAGTGAAATCTTAGTCCAGTTAGAGAAACTCTATCTGTCCCCACTGTCTGCCCAGCTGTCTGTCGTCCACACACACACACACACGCACTGAAACACACACTCTCTCTCTCTCCGGTCCATCTGTCGACCTCTCCTCTCTCTCGTCTCCCCCTCAGCTCAGCGGGCTAATTAACTAATGTGCTGATCTTTCAGTGCCTCTTTTTGTGTGTGTGTGTGTGTGTGTGTGTGTGTGTGTGTGTGTGTGTGTGTGTGTGTGTGTGTGTGTGTGTGTGTGTGTGTGTGTGTGTGTGTGTGTGTGTGTGTGTGTCGGGGTTAATTGTTGAACTTACTGTACGTCTCTGCCAGCGAAGTGAAAACTTTATTATCCATCCATTCATTCAGTAGAAAACGTCCCTTCTTCTGCTGCCTCATTCGAATCAGTCAGTCACATGACGTCTCTTCGCTGCCGTTCTCCCAGAGTCAGTCTGAAAGTCACCGTGCGGAGGATTTATTTAGTTTCATCAAACCTCCAGGACGTCTCCTGATGACACTACAAGAGCTTCTTCTTCAGATGTTTTAATGACGCTGCTGAGAGAAGCCCAGACCTCCACCGAGGACGTTCTGTCTGAGGCTGTTTCATCTGCTCCATGTGATGTATTCACCGACGCTAGAATTAATAAGATGGGACAGAAGATTACAGCAGTTTGTTTGTGAGGACAAATTAAAGCTGTCACTGTTGATATTTAAAATTCAGATTACTGCTCACATATTAGGACGGAACACAGACGGCACTTTTCTTCTGGACTCAAAGGCAATCTTATTTTTATCTTTAAAACAAACTGAGGAAACAAAGAAAATTCAAACAAACCTTTAAACAAGTTATTCCCCTGGAAGTTATGGGTCGATAAAAGGTTGTTATGGAAACCATTGAGTGTAAATATTGGAGTCAGAGTCTGTGTGGCAGTGATGGTGGAGCGGAGCTGTGGTGCGGAGACCCTGCAGATCCACGCTTTCCCCTAATCCACCAATCAATTTAACAGGTTTTCAACATGTTTCCTCTGCTAACATGGAGGAGGAAGAAGAATCTCAGCTGATCAGTTCTGAATCAGGATCTTTGGTATTTGGATCAGGTCGCGTCTGCAAAATAAAATGAGTCAGATTGAGGCTGGATGCACTTTGTGTACTTTTAGTTTGAAAAAGGCATCAACTCTGTTTTAGAGTGTCTGAAACAGAAGTTTGGAAACTCTGCTTTTAGTCTGGACGAGCAGAAACGTAGATGTTTGCAAACGATCACGTAGACTCACAACCTCTTGCTGATTGGGACACAACGTAGCCTTCTCTGATTCGTCAGGCTCCTGTCACATGACGTCCTTCCAGAAGAAAACAACCGTCCTCAGCCACCAGAGTAGAAAACAACATGGAGAGTCAATTACAATCTGTTTAAATACAATAGCAGTTTACACCGACACACGTGGTCAAAGTACAGGACATAGATGGGATGGAAATGCAGTTTGTCTCTGATCCCTGATGTGAACATATAAGATTTGCATGTTCAGGCGTATTAGTGTGGACGGGGATCGTTTTACTTTGAAAATGTCGTATTCCAATGAAAACGCAGTATGAATACAGCCTTAGTGTTTGCAGCTGTAATTTCAAAGTGTCGGATCAATATCACATCAGATTCTGCATCAGCTCGATATTAAAAGAAGTAGATCAGGATTACGCCCCAAAGAAACTGCTGCATCATGGTTGAGGTGGATTAGCAGTGTTAGGTAACTCGTGTGTGTGTGTGTGTGTGTGTGTGTGTGTGTGTGTGTGTGTGTGTGTGTGTGTGTGTGTGTGTGTGTGTGTGTGTGTGTGTGTGTGTGTGTGTGTGTGTGTGTGTGTGTGTGTGTGTGTGTGTGTGTGTGTGTGTGTACATGAACAGAGTCACATGATAACCTGCTGGTGCGACTGTGGATTTCTTGCATCACATTGATCCTGAAAACATCAATTTCCACAAACGTCAGAGAGATGAAAACGTTCCGAACGAGACGAGAAACAGGAACGCGTGACAGGGGGAAGTGAGTCGAGAGCGTTTCCTCGCTCGGCGTCTCACGTTCTCGGGTATCGATCAGTGTGTGTGAGCTGAAAACAGGAGGATGATGTGGAGCAGTTCAGCTGAGAAAACACACGCAGCAGGAATTTTAATGTGAAACCTGCAGCGAGACGCTTTTCCTGCTGGAGGGTGACAATCCTCCATTTTGTCTCGTTCAGGACGGCAGATTAAGATTCAGCTTTCAGAGGGTTTCTACCTCACAGCGATGGATTGTGTGTGTGTGTGTGTGTGTGTAAGCAGAGCTGTCAGTCAAACGTAAACTGAGGAGAAACGGCTGCCAGGACGAGAGTGAAGTTTCCATCCAGCTCAGTTACTGAAGCTTTATGAGAGAATCAGTGAGAAGACAGACGCAAACAGATCAATAACTCTATCTGCCTCCATCACACACACACACACACACACACACACACACACACACACACACACACACACACACACACACACACACACACACACACACCCACAGGGTTCATCTGACAGAGATTAGCTGTGTGTGTGAGAGAGTTTCTGGTAAATAAGAGTCAGTAGGTTTTCTTCAAAAGAAGCTGATGATGAATTTTCTAGAATAGAAGCAGCGTCTGTGGAGTTTGGACGTTTTCCTGAAAAGTTCTGGAGGTTCAGGAAGCGAGAGCCCAAATGTCTGAGTCGGTCGCGTTGCACATTTCTGAAGCTTTCCCGGCGGCCACTAACATGACCCATGTAAGTGGTCATGTGATCTCAGTATGTAGATTATTTGTGATGCATAGTTAAACCTTTCTCTTCATCCTCCCCCTCCTCCTCTTCTTCACTGACAGTAACGTTCTCCTCTCTGTTTCTCCACAGTCATGATCCACTGAGTCGACTCTTCGTCAGACCTGCAGCCAGCTTTCTCCTCCTCCTCCTCCCCTCCTCTCCTTCTCTCTCCCTCCATCCTCTCCTCCTCCTCTCTTTATCCGCCATGTTCTCCTCCTCTCCTCTCCTCCTTTTCCTCCTCACCCTCCTCCTCCTCTCCTCCCCCCTCCTCTCTGCCCCGGCTGCTCCTCCCCCTCCCTCCGTGGCGTCGGGCCGGGCGGTGTACCGGGCGTTCGACACCTCCCTCACCCACCTGACCGTCCACCGGCGGACGGGTGAGGTGTTCGTCGGCGCCGTCAACCGAGTCCTGAAGCTGTCGGCCAATCTGACGGAGATGAGGAGTCACATGACCGGCCCTGTGGAGGACAACGCCAAGTGTTACCCCCCGCCCAGCGTCAGGGCCTGCGCTCACCGGTCTGTGTGCACCTGTCTCACCTAACTACACCTGTCTCGCCTAACTAAACCTGTCTCACCTGTCTACACCTGTCTCACCTGTCTACACCTGTCTCACCTGTCTACACCTGTCTCACCTAACTAAACCTGTCTACACCTGTCTCACCGAACTACTCCTGTCTACACCTGTCTCGCCTAACTAAACCTGTCTCACCTGTCTACACCTGTCTCACCTAACTACACCTGTCTACACCTGTCTCACCGAACTACTCCTGTCTACACCTGTCTCACCTAACTAAACCTGTCTCACCTGTCTACACCTGTCTCACCTAACTACACCTGTCTACACCTGTCTCACCTAACTAAACCCGTCTCACCTGTCTACACCTGTCTCACCTAACTACTCCTGTCTCACTTGTCTAACTTCTTAGCTGTCTAACCCCTCACCTGTCTGTCCTCAGGCTGGAGTCGTCAGATAACGTGAACAAGCTCCTCCTGGTGGACTACACGGGGAACAGGCTGGTGGCGTGCGGCTCCATCTGGCAGGGGGTGTGTCAGTTCCTCCGACTGGAGGATCTCTTCAAACTGGGCGAGCCGCATCACCGCAAGGAGCACTACCTGTCGGGAGCCAGGGAGGCTGATGGGATGGCAGGTGAGCTGGGTCCAGATGGAGAATTAGTTTTTCTTTACAGACTTGATCCTCATTAGCAAATGTCCCCAAATGATAAAATAGTCAAAGTTCGTTCTATGTACAAAGATTCTGTGGATCTTCTGTGTATTCTACTATAAAACACTTTGGTTACAGTGTTTTATAAATGAACTGAAACATTTCTGATTTACGAGGCTTAAAATTGTGTCGGCACAAAGATTTAATGGATGATTAAAACTGAACGTCTGGTTAGAAACAAAGAAAAACACTGTGAGACACCGAAGAGAAGAAAGATGTTTATTAAAGCCTCCGTGTCTCGGAGAGTTAAGACACAAACTGAAAAAGGCATAATTAGCTTGAGGCCTCCGTCCATTTGACATAGAATGACACAAGTGTAATTACATCTTCATGGCGTCATGATGAACGTCCTCAGAAGAATAAACGCTTTTGTTTTCTAAAGTCGGAGGCTCCGGCTGCAGGTTCGCCTCCGTCAGCTCCGATTTTCTGCTGATGTCACGAAACAGAAGGAAGAACAAAGCTGCGCCGTTTGTTGTCAACTTTTTTCGTGAGAAGCTGTAGAAACATGTCGACCTGCACTCGTCAGTCATGTGTCAAAATATTTGACAGGTTTTTATGCAGGATCAGCTGCTGCACATTTTACTTTGAACAAAACCGCTGAAGGATGATTGACACCCGACAACGTTTCACTGAGCTCCTGTGGTGGAAGACGTCTGACGGGTTCCTTCCACAGCTGGAACCTTAATTTTTATATAAAATATGAAATCGATCAGCAATAACTTTTATAAAATAATAATCTGTTAAATTTTGAGCTAAAATGTAAAAAATATTTTCTGGGTCTTTGAGTCAAACAATCATGAAGAAGATGTGTCAGAAGGAGAAGAAAATTCATCACATCGTCTCTGTAGATAAATACTGAGAACGTCCTTCTTTTTTATTAACCAGCACATTAGAAAAACACAATAAGTCACACATGGAATAACCAACAAAAAACAACCGCAGGGTTTTTCTGTTCGTCATAATTTAAGAGTTAATGTGCTAATTATGACAAGATTTCACAGGCACATCCAACACGTCACAATGATGTGATGTTTTATGTCCAAAGGGTCAAAGGTCAACTTGTGACATCATAATGTTCAGGAACAGATGAGGAGGCTGACGACTGTTTTGATTCTAGTTTAATAAGTGAACAGATTCTCTTCAGCTTTTTTTAAGATTTTAAAAACAGATTCAAATGGAGACCCATGAATTGAGAAATTGATTAATTCAGTAAAAAGGTGAGGAGCAGAAAGGATGATCATCCAGTCACTTGTGAACATCTGTGAGCATCTGTCCTCTGCAGGTGTGGTTGTGGGAGAGGACGACTGGACAGCTGACCCCAAGAGGAAGAAGCCGGTGAAGGGCGGCAGTCGCCTGTTCATCGGCGCCGCCATCGATGGGAAGTCAGAGTACTTCCCTACGCTGTCGAGCAGGAAGCTGGTGGCGGACGAGGAGAGCGTCAACATGTTCTCGCTGGTCTACCAGGACGAGTTTGTGTCATCCCAGATTAAGATCCCGTCAGACACGCTGTCCCTCTACCCGGCCTTCGACATCTACTACGTCTACGGCTTCTCCAGCCGCACGTACGTCTACTTCCTGACGCTGCAGCTGGACACGCAGCTGACGCAGATGGACGCCGGCGGAGAGAAGTTCTTCACCTCTAAGATCGTCAGAATGTGTTCCAACGACACTGAGTTCTACTCATATGTGGAGTTTCCTCTGGGCTGCACCAAGGACGGCGTCGAGTACCGATTGGTCCAGGCCGCTTACAAGCAGAAACCGGGGCGGCGGCTCGCCCAGGCGCTCGGCCTGTCGGAGGATGACGACGTCCTGTTTGTTGTCTTTTCTCAGGTAAATTAACTTTTCTGTGACTTGTTGGGTGATTTTTTTTTTTCTTTAAGGGGGAGTGCCTTGCTCTGGGGCATCTTTGGGATTTGAACCAGCGCCGCTCAGACTGTTTATCTTCTCAGGGTCAGAAGAATCGCTCCAACCCGCCCAGAGAAACCGTCCTCTGCCTGTTCACCCTCCATAACATCAACCTGGCCATGAGGGAGAGGATCCGCTCCTGTTACCGTGGAGAGGGACGCCTCTCGTTGCCGTGGTTACTCAACAAGGAGCTGCCCTGCATCCACACGGTGAGTGAACCACTAAACTACGAACCACGTCTTCAGGTGCAGTTTTGTTTTGATGGGTCCGTGCTGGTGACACCTAGTGGGCGGAGACATTATGTTTTCATGTTTTTCGTGTTTGTCTAAATGTTGTGAACACGATATCTCACAAACACTGCGATGACAGTTGTTCCGGTTTGGTACAAACATTCCCGTTGAAGATGAACTGATTACATTTCAACGGTCAAGGGTCAAAGGTCAGGGTGACTTCCTATTTTTGTGAATGTAATATGTTATAAAAACCTGGAGGGACTGAAACTGAACTGGTTGGTGGAGGAATACAACCTATTCCAGATTCATATCCATCCAATAATTTCCATTTTTCCGAAAAAAAATCATCGGGAACTATTAGTATTGAATAAAAGTGACAGAGGCGAGAAATTAAAAATAATTAAAAATCAAATTCCCGCAGGTAATTTAAACGGAAACGTCTTCTTCAGTTTTCTGCCCCTGTGTTTCCCCCTCAGTGGATCATGGTTTGGCCCGAGGCTTCCTCCAGGCTGCGGCACGCACACGCACACACAGACGCACACGCACACGCACACGCACAGACGCACAAACTCAGGGTCTCTAACCAATCCTTTCATTTGCATTGCTGCGTGAAGACAAAACGTAACGCAACATGTGAAACCAAGAGGAGTGTGCATGTATGTGTGTGTGTTTGTGTGTCTGCAGTGAGGTTATTTCAGGTTGGGAGGTAGATGTTCTTATTCATGGCGGTAATGGCCTGCTGTGGTAACCATGGTAACCAGGCAGGGAAACCCGCCAGGAGACGAGTTTCAGGGCCCACGCTCGGATACGAGAGGGGGAGGGGAGGTTTGCTCCCAGCAACCAATGAACCGACCGACCGACTAATCAACCAACCAATCAGCATCAAGCTAATTACCCGTGTTACTGTAGTTGTGTGCGTGTGTGTGTGTGTGTGTGTGTGTGTGTGTGTGTGTGTCATCTTGAAGGCAAAGTAAAACACAGACAGGAGGAGGCGGGGCCTATGTCAGACTGACCTCCTTCTTTTATCATAAACAGCGGGGTGTGTGTGTTGTCCTTCAGGTCCTGTCTGCTGCACACACACACACACACACACACACACACACACACACACACACATTTGTGAGGACCCTCAATGTGACGTCTGATTGAATTGAAACATTTTTGTAAAACCAGCTGAAATGGAAGTGAAACGCTCGTCTGTTCAGTCTGTGTATTTGCACGTGATTAACAATCATGATGACACAGGCATTTGATGCGTCCGCTTGAGTTCTAACTGTGCACATGCACTTTCCTGCGCTCCAGCTCAAATAGAGGAAGGTAATGAAAATGATTTATAATATATAATGAAAATGAAAGACTTCAATCTGCTGGTGTATGTGCACGAAGGTCACTCTCACATGCAACCGATTCAAGTGAGGTGCACAGACTAAAGAGTGAACGTCCTCACAGGAGAGAAATAACTGAAACTATGAGGTCTGACTGTCTGCACGTTCTGTCACAACGTTATCGACCAGAACAGGAGCAGGCGGCTAATAGCAGCAAATAGCTCTGCACACATCCAGTTAGAGATCTTATTATGATGAGAAATGTAAAAATAAAATCATTTCATTATGAGACTGGGGACAAGTTAGAATATGGTGGGCCGCCACAGTCAAGATAGTTAATGGGAAACACTGAAAGTTCATAGAACCTCTTAAAGAACCAGTTAAATCTTCTTCAGGTCCAACAGAATCTCCTGGAGAAGCAGATAGATGGTTGTGTGGCAGGGGAGAGATTGAAATTGAAATTGTGACGTGGAGAAAGAAGTCACATGTTTAAAACATGTGAAACATGTGAAGTCATCACGTGATGGTCGAATTCAGAGTCACAGACGCTCCTGGATCTCAGATGCTTTGGTTCTGTGGTCGTGACGAGATGTTTCACCAACTCGTCTCATGACGTCCTCACTTTGAACATGAAGCCCCGCCCACTGCTGCGCTGTTGTATAACTTGTGTTCTGTTTATAGAATGGCTCCGGCTCGGCTGGTTTGGGTGTAGAACTGAACAAAGTGACCACTCTGCAGCTTCAGTTACACTGTGAGGAGAGACAAAGCCAACGTACACAGCGTTTTACTGGAACTATATTTATCCTGAGTGAAACCTGAGCTCAGGATCAGCTGATCTGAGTCCTCGTAAATACAGTAAAACAAACCTTTCTGTGTGATTCAGAGTTTCCACCCTGTTCTGATGCACCGAGGCCTTAACCCGCTAATGACAGGGTGTTAGCCAACCTCCGTGTGTGTGTGTGTGTGTGTGTGTGTGTGTGTGTGTGTGTGTGTGTGTGTGTGTGTGTGTGTGTGTGTGTGTGTGTGTGTGTGTGTGTGTGTGTGTGTGTGTGTGTGTGTGTGTGTGCCCTGTAATAAACCTGCCCCTCCCTGTTCTATACGATCTCTTCACAGAAACATAAAACACTGAGATGTACCTGTCTCTGTGCTCAGACCCTGATGAAGTGTCTCCGTTCACACTTTCGTGTGATTTGAAGATCTCGTAGAAGATTAAACATTAAACGGTATCTTAGTAACGCCCGAAGATAATTTAATACAATCACTCGGACTCGTAGCCTGACATTCAGACCAATCAGCGAGCGCCTGTGTGTTCGCTCTCACAGATGTTGCTGCTGATGTGAAGAAGTTTGTTGACATTTCGAACAGATTGAAACTTCCTGAATGTTTTGTGGCTCTGATTGGTCGTCGGTTTGTCCTTCAACATCCAGAAGCATTGTGGGTTTCGACTGTTGATAACTTCTCCTGGAAACAAAGGTTCCAGACCTGTTAATGAAAGACAATCAGCCTCAAGGATGAAAGGTCGAGGGTCAAGTTCAATATGACCTCAAAGATACATAAACCTGATCCTCGCTGAAAGTCGAGTCTCTGGATCTTAATCACTTTTCTTCTGTTTCCACAGCCGAAGCAGATCGGAGACGATTTCTGTGGTCTGGTGTTGAACCAGCCGCTCGGAGGCCTCAGGGTCATCGAGGGACACCCGCTGTACGAGGACCGCACCGAGGGGATGGGCGCCGTGGCGGCCTACACCTACGGAGAGCACACAGTGGTGTTTGTGGGAACCCGGAGCGGACAGCTGAAGAAGGTAGGAGCAAAGGATGGAGTGAGGAATGAGAGGAAATCACTCTCTTTGCCCACGCTGCAGTTTCTGTGTGATTGTGAGCAGAAAATATTTTTGTGGCTGGAATGTTTTGTTGCTGCATGAATCTGTCTCTTTGCTTTCTGGTGTTTCTGAAGGAGAAAAGCTGAGGAGAGAATATTGTCTCATTCAGGTTGAAATCAACGCTGCTCTTTTGGTTTTTCTCTTGCTGAAGGAAGGAAAGTGGCTGAACAGTCAGTGTGTAGAGATCAGTCCCTCGACGAACACCAGGGCTTTAGTTTGGTCTTTAATTTAACGATGCAGACTCAGACTCTCTGTGACTGGAGGTTTTAATGGAAACTGGATCATGTTCTGTTTGAAATGAACAAAGAGCCTCAGGAGGTGATGGAGGACGGACAAAGTGTCCTAATTCAGGGGCTGCACCCTTCAGAGGACTCTGGACCTAAAATTAAACTGGTCCATCTCTCCTTTGCGCCACCAGCTCGTCCCACTAACGCTGCATTATCTTCAGCTGCCGGTGTAGCTCGCTCTTTAGCTTTGTCAGCAATGAACCCTGGGATGGTTCGGTCCGAGCGGGATCCACCCACTGGCTCCACCCACTGGCTCCCTCATTGGGTTTGAAGGAGCCTCTGGAGGATGTGAACCCAGAACTGGGACACAACTTCGCGTTGGTCGTCTTCTCACTTGACGCTTGTATTTCCGAGGAGCCAGTGAAGTGTTGGTTTGGACGTGTGATTCTTTCAGTATAAATAAGATTTGAGTGAACAGATGACCAGCGTCGCAGCAGCAGCGGCTGGTTCTCAGTGTTACGTTGATTCTCCAGTTCAGGTTCTGTGTCCTGAGTCGAGCTTCACTGAACTTTGAAGAAACAGGTGAACACGGACAAACCAACAGGATGGAAACTGCACTAGTTTTCACTGAAGCCCGAGCGACGTCCTCACTGATGAATCAGCTGGTTTTAGCTCATTCATCAGAAGCGTCTGTATCAACGTTCATGTGAATCTGACAGATGATACGAAACTCGTCTGTGATTCGACTGAATCATTAAATTTTGGTCTTATTGATCTTTGAGTCTCACTCAGATCCGCTGACATGTAAAACTCTGGTGTTTCAGCAGCAGCTTCATGTTTGTTTATGTTCAGTCTCCGGCGGTGACTCCACATTAATAATAATCGTAATAAGCATGAGAAATATACATAGCTGATAAATATTTCATTTCTTTTACATATTTTCTTCTGCTCGTGTTTTCCTCCATATGTGCTCAGCCTGCTCGGGGCTGCCTGCGGCTCTGTTGTTATTACTGTTATCTGGAGCTGAAAATAAGCCGAGTGCTGTTTTGAATTCATAACACAGCAAACACAATCTGTTCATGTCGCGGGTTTTATTCACAGACGGGACGGATGAACAGCAGAGAAGTGTAGAGCCTGATGTGACTGGAGTCTCTGCAGAGACGTTCTCGTCTGGTCTGAAGCCGCCGTCGTCTCGTCGGTGGCGAACAGACTCGGTTCATGTCTCGGCAAGCGGCAGAGTTATTCTCAGCGTCTGCTGCTGTCAGAAAAATGTCCCACTTAGCAGCGCGAGGTGTCTGTTTCCTGTCGTGGCGCCGCAGTCGTTGACAGAGTCGCCGTTTTCCTGCAGGACAGACTCTGTCCTCTCTGGAGGATTTAAGACTCATCCCTCCACCGTCTGGATGAAACAAACACACACGATAAAGAACGATGACGAGCTGATGAAGAGCAGGAGGAACATTTTCAGTCTGGACCTGAAGGAGCTTCAATCGTCGATCGTTTCTCGGAACATCAGCGTTTCAGCAGAATTCACCTCAGTATTTTAGTCCTTTTGTCTTGTAAAATTTATTTACAAAGAAAAACCTTATCTGATCTCCAGAGGAGGAACCCTCTTTATCTTATTGGCCTTTTCTCCATAGCGCCACCAACAGGACAATAATACAGAACCTTCAAGTTCCAGCTTAGTTTGTGCAGAGAAAGAAGAAAGCATCAGTTTCCCTGAGGGATCACAAACACAAGTTCCAATAGAACCTCATGAAGAATCTTTAAAACCTCAATAGAACCATTCATTATGTCATGTCCAAAAGAATCTTCTTTAGACCCAGTAGAACCTCTGGAGAACATCGTGTATGGATTTCATATAAAGGTTGAATTACGTGTGATTTAGACTTTTAGAAGAACCTCGATGGATCCAGTTCTAGAACCAGACCTTTAAGAACCTGTGATCAACAGATCTGTTTTAATGTGTCTGTGGTTCTTCAGTGTGGATCATTGTTCTTCATATTCTCCCTCTGGTTCCTTCCTAACTTTTTGGTTGAACTGATTCTACACGTCCACACTCAGACTCATTAATCTGCATCTTCAGTAGTCATTAAAAATAAAAGATGCGTTTACAAGCCGCTCCTCTTCCACATTTGACCGAACAATCATCTTCGTTTTCCAGCCTGTGAACGATGAATTTTAATTGCCTGGAAGCTAAAAATGGAGGCCGGCTGATGTGAATGGATCCTCTCGGTGTTCACCCCGCTCACCTCTCCTCCCACGCAGCTGCCGCTTTAATATTCATTCACACGGGGAGATGTTCCTCTGGAAGCTGACCTCCGAGTTGTGACGGATGGAGTGAGGAGCGATGGGAGGGAGGGCGAGGGAGGATTAGCCGGAGGAGGCGTCTGTGTAGTGAACGGATCGGTGGAAATCGCTGGTTGTGGTTTTAGATGTTTGGCTCAGTGTGACTCGGAGTTGGCGGAGGACACTTTCTATGTTTAGTGAGGCCTCCTCCTCCTCCTCCCCCCCTCCACCTCCTCCTCCTCCTCCGCTCTCTGAGACCAGGAATACCAAACTGCCCGAGGCTCAGCTGAACATTTGTCTTGGAATCTTCTCAGTCTTTATCGTTTATTTCATAGTTTCACAAAACTGAATTTCAACATCTGATTGGATGATTTTCTACATTCATATCTATATTTATGTCTCTAAAACGTTTCCATCCTCTGACTTGAACTAACCTCCGACCAGCGACTCTGCTCAGCTGTGGTGTCTGGCCCTCACACGTCCGGGGCTTATGGGAAATGGTGTTCATCAGAGGCCGTGTGGTGGAATCCACAGATCTGTTGTGCAGACAGACTGTTTGTTGAGTGGAAGGAACGAGAGCAGCAGCTGCTTCATCCACAGTCTGTGATTTCTTGATCCGTCAGATCAGCCTCACTCAGATCATCGATCGGTTGTTGTTTTCATTGTTCCACTCGCTTTGCTTCTCGGCCTGAGCGTTCCTGTGGTTTCGCTCAGAGCCGATCGGACTCTAATGAATTTAATTAAGGAGACGAGGTTAAAGTGGAAACTAAAAACAGAGACGCTGTCCATCACCAGGTTGGAGAAAACACACACACACACACACACACACACACACACACACACACACACACACACACACACACACACACACACACACACAGGAGAAACTCGGCTTAGATGAAGTTATTATCAATAAAGGTTTCCTTTCCAGAAGCTGCCAGAGGTCTGCTGAGCAAGGACTCCATGAATTAAAAGAATAGTGAGTCAGTGTCTCCAGTAGGTACGAGACGCGACCTTTCATCTGAACAACCATCAAACATTTATAACCAGTGTTAATGTGAGTCAGTCTTTTGGTCTGATTCAGTCGTCAGGACGTGGCTGATAAATGGCGTCATGTGTTCCTGCAGTTTACAATCAGTGGGTTTACGTGCTGCAGCCGGCGACTGTCGCCCGTCTGTCCTGATGTGATTTATTATTCTAACATCGTTGAATAAGGAACCAGGTCTCCACGGTTTCCAGGAAGGAGATTAACCTGATGTCCTGCTCATGGAAACATGTACGTGGGCTCGTGTTCAGCTACATGTGATCAGGACAAAGACAGACTCAGTAACATCAGAGCAACAGGATGAAGTTAAAAATACACAGCGGTGCATCATCAGGCGCAGAGTTACAGCAGCTTTTATCATCGGGCTTTTATTCTCTGTTAAAAGCAGCAGAGTTTGTCGTGAAAGCAGCGATGAACAGACTGAATCACTGTGACACTGAAGGAAACACATTGAGATTCTGAATGAAGTTAATGCAACATGTGTTGTTTAAGTGGATTTCTGCCTGATGTCAGTCGGGCAGGAAATGGTGTCGCACCAACACCAGCGAACATCTGGCTTTTGTCTGCAGTGTGAATGGATACGATCTTCACTCACTCCCGGGTCAAAGGACTTTTTACGGCTCCGATCGGCAGTGAAGGAAACGTGACGCCCGGGTGAAGGTGGTAATTTGTCAACACAGCGAGGGGAGAGAGAGTTTGTGACATTGAACATGATGCACTGGGAAAATAAATCAGAAACTCCTCTAGTGGCAAATGAGTCAATCTCCTTTTTTCAGCGGGTATATATCTGCCCGTCTAAAATCGACAGCCTCATTTGGTTGCCACGGTAACATCATGATGGTATCACTAGCAGCATCAGCACCTTCAGGCACAGTACTCCACAGTACTACAATACTCCACAGTACTACAATACTCCACACTAGTTCAAATGCACCAAATGGTTCAAACATTATATCGTCAGTGGTGAAGTCTGCAGCGATCCTGCACTCACTGAATATAAAAACATATGTTTCGTGTGTGTGTTGTCAGATGTGAGTCATGGCTCCGAGGAGTCAGACCAGTTTGGACTCAGATCACAGCAGCTGAATCTGAACATGTTTTTCATGGCCTGAGGTTTTCAGAAATCCAGATATATTCTGAAGCAGCAGAATCTTTGGATGAGGCGAAGCTGTTTCTGTCCAGCAGCAGGTCGAGCGTCTCTGGGACTCGAGCCCAGTCGACCTCTAACAACATAATCACATCAGCTCTGACTGGACGCTGGAAGCTTCACAGTGAAACCTGCCTGCATCACGTGAGCGTGAACCAGCAGCTCTCGGTCCAAACACTGAAACTCCACCTGTAAACGATCACTGTGTCGTCGGCCTCCTCCACATGTGATGAAGACGTTAAGACGCTGTCGTTCATCATCCTGTGACACGGCTGATGTCATATTTACTTTATGAACAGTGTTTATGTTTGTGAAGCAGCTGAACTTTGACCTCAGGGTTTATGTGAACGAGGGGTGGGGTGGGGTTGGGGGGGATATATATCTAAAGGATGAAGGAAAACAACCCGTTCTTACAACATTATGACAATTTAACAGAAATACTGATTTATTTTCTGACTTAATTTTTGTAATATTGTAGGTTAAGGATTCTTTCATAAATTATGACTGTTGTAACTTAACTCAAATTATTACTTATAACAAAAACCCAATAATTGACCGTGATATTGAGATTTTATTCTGTTGGTGTTTTTGCCCTTTTTTCATAAAAATAAATATGATTACACTTTATGTTTTATTCAATAAAATATTTGACTCTTTTTAATTTCCCCTGAAATTAAAAGCAAAACTTAATCAATTAAACTGAACCTCATTATGTTCAAGCAGAATTAAATCAAAACAACCGACGAGAAAGAGAGAAACACACGAGAAAAGGTCAAACAGTAGAGCGAGGGAACAGAGCGGTAGAAGAGAAGAAGACTGACAGATGGATGGAGGGAAAACAGCGGCACAGACGGAGATAAAGTCAACAGAGAGTCTGAGTTATGACTTGTTTTTCAGGACCCAGCGAGCGGCAGCGTCTCAGTGAGGACGAACACTGACGCTCGCTGTGGTGGGTCTGAACGTCTCAGCAGTAACTAAGAATTATGGGCTTTTCCTGTTTCCTTGGGACGAGAGGGAGAGAGAGAGAGAGAGTCGCAGGTTAAATTCCTCGTTATACAAACATCAGATTTTATCTTAAAGGGCGATTTTGGCTTTCTCAGTCCTGTAGTTAATGTAACTGTGAACTGTCTGTAACTTCCAGAATCTGAGTTGTCGACTTTAGGCCCCGAGTCGAGTGCTCAGGTTTTACACAGCTGTGAATCTGTGAACCTGTGAAGCCTGTGAGACCAAACCCAGGGAAAACTGAGAGCGTAGCGACGTTAAACTTTCACCTGCGTCGTTCCAACCAGCCGAGACTCGGGTGGCGCCCTCAGGTCGTCTGTGATCCACGATCAGAGCTGCTCTGAACGTGGATCTCCGTCTGTCTGTCTGTCCGTGTTGTGATGCAGTAACTGGTCACCAGGGGGCGCTGACCTTGACTCTGATGGTGAATAATCTCGCTCTGATGTGAACACCAGGAGAAACCAAAATACATCTGGAAAAGGTGCGGAGAGCTTTTCGTTTTTAAAAACTCACCGCTGTTGCTATGGTTACGCCTGCAGTGTAGAGTAGACGATCTCTACTTCCTGTTAACACCACATGACCAGTGTACGTGAACGGTCATGTGACGTGTGCAGGTGGTAGTTAAAAAACGCTGTCGTATCGGTCACCGCGGCAACAGCAGCAAACGATTTCCTACACATCAGAGTTGTTCTTGTATCAGCTGATTTGACAGCTGATTGGCTCAAAGGGACGTGATGTCATCAGCTTTTAGGAGAGAACGAGGCGACAGGACAGGAAGCAGGAGGCGGCATGGGGGGGGGTCCCAGGAGGATGGGTGTGTGTGTGTGTCTGTGTGTGTGTGTGTGTCTGTTCTACTGCCAAAACAAACAGGCCTGAGGGGAGAGAGGAGACACGGTGCACTGACCGCACCTCCCAACACACTCTCTCTCTCACACACACACACACACACACACACACACACACACACACACACACACACACACACACACACACACACACACACACACACACACACACACACACACACACACACACAGTTTCTGACAGACTTGGCGACAGTGGAGGAGGTTGGTGCTTCTCACAGTAACATCATATAAACACCTGTAGTTTCTTATTTCCAGTAGTTCTGCTTCGTTCCGTGAGTTTTCAGAAGTCGTTCACGAGCACAGAGGAGAAGAACTCCGAGTACAGACAGAAGCTTCCGTCCTGTTATGAATCTAAAGTTGAGAATAAATGTCCGAAGTTCTCCGGAGTTTCTCCTGCCAGCGACTTCGCAAAAAAATTTGTATCATGTCCGAATGAGCTCATGTGCGACACAGCAGGAGATTATCTAGAGGACTCATCACGAGCGAGTGGGCGGGACGATAAAAACAAGACCACACAAATATCTCAGGAGGAGCCGCACGCGTAGAAGACGAGGACGTGAACTTGTAAAGACGAGCACACCTAAACACTTGTGAACGTGTCGGAGCGGAGAATCTCCTGCTGGGTTGTTTGTGTCTGAAAGAGAAACTACAGAGACAGTCCGAACCCCACTTTGCAGACGTCCTCCCTGAGTTTGTCCCTGAAGTAAAGACGCGGGAAGTCAGATCTGATCAGCGACTCGCTGCTCTCAGAGTTTAATGGATGTGCATTTTTTCCGACCGATTGACTAATGGTGAAGTTTCTTACGATGTCAAACAGAAAAACTGATAAAATATAGTTTTTTTAATCTTCTTTCCTCTGCAGATTTCTCTCAAACTGACAGACTGAAAGCTTTTCCTTTCTTTAAAAGAACGACCACCCCCCCCTCCTCCTTTTTCCATTAGCACAAAGTGAATTAGCGGAGATGAGTCAGCCAATCAGCTGTGGCATTCAGAGGGAACAGAGCCATTATTGGCTAATGAGACGACGGGGAATTAAAGCTTTTATTCTAATGACAGTGATGTCTGTTTGTAACCGAGCGGCTGCACCTGCTTCACTCTTCTTCCAAACATCCTCTTCTGTCTCTCTTTTCTCTCCTTTTTCCGGCAGTGATGGGAGGATGGATTCTCGCAGGCAGGAGGGAAATTAATCTGCTGATTTCAATTCATAGAGTTGATTATTATTAGAAGACGCCTGCACCTGTTTCTGTCTTTTGACTCAAATCTGGAGAGGAACCAAACCACAGTGGGTTTGAGAAGCTGTTCATGGTTCAGTTTATTATTAAGTCACTGAGGAGACGCCTGCACCTGCGTCTCACCTGTGGAGACAACATTCATCCTCTCGCTGTTTCCAACTTCACCTGCAAACACTGAATGAAACTGAGACGAAACCCAGAGCAGGGAGTCTCAGGTGAGGGAGACAATAAGACATAAGGAGAGAGGTGGAGAGAAGTTTCATTTCTACGTAAATTGTAAGAATAAGAAAACTCTTTAATAAAGAAACTTTGTACAAATCTGTTCGTACGACCGGTTCTCGCCTGTGGAGCGTCTGAAGTTAACTCCTCCCACTGACTCTCAACATTTAGCAGAAAAACATCCTCAGGATTTTTATTAGTTTTAGGAGTTGGCTTTGACCTTCTGACGCAGATTGTTTTAAAAATACTGAATAAAATCACGTTTAAAAAAAAAAAACTTTAAATACCTACTACACCCCCGTGAACTCAGTGATGTGAAGTTCAACATTCAACGAAGGCAGCGCGGGCGGAGCCAGGCGGGGGCGGAGCCAGGCGGGCGGAGCCAGGTTTGGTAAATCTGTGTATGTAGGAGGTGAAATGAAGTCGACAGTTTTGATTCACAGCTTCAGAAACATGTTGTAACATCACAGACAAAACACTGAAGCAGCTGTGACGCTGTCGCACGTTTGTCTGGACTTGAAAACTAATTTCCTCTCGTTTGTTCCTTTTCTTCTTCTCCTCACTCGCTTCAAACGCTCGACATCTAACGAGTCTGCGACAATTAACTATTTATTCATTAAGATCAAAACACAACAAAGACACAATATGAGAAATTAAGAAAAACAATAAAGCAGAATGATCCTTTAACACGTGATGATAACGTGTCATGTGACGAAATAATGACTAAATTATCAATTCACAGAGATGAAGTCAACCAATGGCTGCCTGGTAGGAGATGAATCTCAAACCTGATTGGCTGCTGTAATCGGTCTCTGACCTCGATGCGTTTTCTGCTTCTTCTTCTCTCGTCTGGATCTTTGTTACAAATCAAACTAAACTCTGAGGTTAATTATCACTGAGGCTCCCGGCCAATCACATGACTGTCTCAGCGGGGAGGGAGGCCATTGATTGGATAAATGTTGGGGGAAGGAATTAAAGTGTGAGCTTGTCACATACACACACACACACACACACACACACACACACACACACACACACCAGTGATATTTCAAGGTTGGATATTAACTGAGGTTGATTGGCGTGTGTGATTGGAGGAGGAAGCTTCACACCTGGGATCACCACACACACACACACATACACACACACACACACACACACGTTTGCTAGGGACCAGCTGGTGTTTTTGTTTTTATTGGCTGTAAATTAAATTAGATACGATCGATAGTTGCTGGGGCAACAGAGAAATCAACCCTGACTCCACCCCCTCTTTCCACCTTCCCCTTCAGCGATTTGGAAACAGCAGATAGCCAATCAGATGTTTGTGTGTGTGTGTGTGTGTGTGTGTGTGTGTGTGTGTGTGTGTGTGTCCGTGTCCGAATATTCCAAGAAATCTCTGTGACATCACTTCAGCTTCAGGTCTGTTTTATTAAGACCGGCTGAACCCGAGGTCGCTGCAGTGAGGTCGCTCTCTGAAGCCGTTCCCACCTCCTCCCTCCTGCAAATAAACAACAGGAAGCTAAATAAACACACGCACACAAACAGAGTTCTGCTGAGGAGATGACAGTTTACGTCTAGTTTCCAGGTTTACTGCCCCCCCCTCTCGTGTGTTTGTATAAAATAACTGTTCTGTCTGAGTGTGTTAACATGGTTCAGATCATCAGAGACGCCTGAACTGTTTATTATGAATCATTGAGAAGAAACACTCGTATTTTGTCTGAACAGAGTCAATGCAAAGACCTGATTTGTTTCTGAAGAGACAGTGACTACATTTACATGGACACAATATTCTGATAGAAACCAGTTAACACAATAACCTGAATAATACACTGTAATGTAAACAAGTTCTGATTGACTGAACCTGAATAATACTCTGAATACACAATAATCAAACGTGATTATTCTGACCTCAGTCTCATTATGTCGACACGTATGAGTCTGAAACTCATTAACGTTCTGGTGGAGCTTATACCGTGTTAGAAACTAATGTAAACATCATAATCTGATTCTGAATAAGGTTGAGATATAAATCTGTGTCCATAAGTTTAATTATGAATAAGCTAAGGTCACTAAGGCTCATACCTCCACAACAGACTCTTCATGAAACCACATTTAAATTCACTCAATCTGTACCAAATTACACACACTCACAAATATCAGTTCTGTGAATGTGTCATGTGTCATTTCATCGGCCTTTAAATGCAGCGCCTGAAGGGGGCGGAGCCTGAATTGAGACGCGGCTGGTGTTTTTTACAGAAATCGAGTCGTCGAGATCTTAAGTCCGTCGTGGTTTCGTCTGCAGCTCCAACAGCCAATCGTGAATAAATTAACGTTTTCAGTTCCAGGTTAACGTTAGAA
>CM048045.1:24332500-24350000 GCA_026259375.1 Verasper variegatus
GTGTCTGTCTCTCTCTCAGTTCCTGCAGGAACCACATTCGACCAATCCCCACATGATTCGTGAAAGCCTGTAATTTCCTCCCACTTGAATTATTTCTGGAAAAAGTTAAAATCAGAGGAATGTTCAGCTCCTTCATTCATCAGCTCGTCCACATCTGGATGTTCGGACATGTCACCTGAGAGTGAAACACTCCTACACACGTGCACAGGTTTCTGTGTTTATCCAGCAGCTCGTTCTTTAATGACACGATTATAGATTATAAAAGAAACAGTGTGAGCTGGAAGAGCAGGAATCAGTTACCCAAGTAATCTGAGTACCTGAGTAACTGACAGAAAATCTATTGGATCACATTTTCGTTTTTGCATTTGATTGTTTCAGCTTCTAAAATGTGATGATTTTCTGCTTTGACAAAATATTTTGATATTCAGGAATTTACTTTTCCTGAATACATTCACATACTCTTTCTGAGATAAATGCAATATTTTTACATTAACAGGAGGGTTTTTACCTGTGTGTGTGTGTGTGTGTGTGTGTGTGTGTGTGTGTGTGTGTGTGTGTGCCCGCCCTTGCCAGCTGATGAATGACTTTTCATTCTCGGTCAGGATTGTCCGATAAATACTTACTATCCCACCACACACACACACATTCGTGAAATGCATCGTAAGAACTCACCTTGGGAAATGACTTCATCTCTCGCTCTCTCTTTTGTCTCTTTCTTTTCTCTGCCTGTCCTCACCCTTATCACCCTCTCTCTCTCTGTTTTATCTCCTGGTCTCTCTCTCTTTCTCTCTCTCGTTATTGACCGCGTTTTAGAGTGAAATCCATAAAGTTTATCCCAAAGGACATGTTTTAGCCTGACGTCACACACACACACACACACACACACACACACACACACACACACACACATACAGTAGTAAAACAGTGTGTGGTCTGAATGAAAAGCGAAGGAGTCTACTATCCTTCCCCTCGCTCTTTTATGGTCCATCTACAAATTATTTTCTGTGTGTGTCTGTCTGTGTGTGTCTGTCTGTGTGTGTGTGTGTGTGTGTCTGTGTGTGTCTGTCTGTGTGTGTGTGGTGAGCCAGTGAACTGCTGCCACACCCAGTCTAAATCTGAACATGGTTAGACCTCTGAAAGACAACACACACTCCTACACACTGTACACCCCTCCGTCCTCCCTCCCTCACCCCGACCCCCCCTGTGTCAGAGCCAGTCAAGCGGGTAGTTAATGAACCGTTTAGTTAATTGGAAGAAGTGGTTTAATCATGCATTATTTAATGGTTATTATTACAGGAGTCATGTTGTTGTCGTCCTCCTGCAGACGTGGAGTTGAGATTTAGTTTTAACACTTCTCAGACGTGAACTCTGGAAAATAAGAGTCTGGACGTGTTGTGTAGTTAGTGTTTGTGAAGCAGCAGCAGCAGGTTGTCGGGTCCGACTCGTTCACACCAACAAGAAACACAGTTTGAGAAACTGATCTGAGAGCAGCTGCATGTCACTGAATCAGGTCATGAATCAGCATCATCAGAGGAGAGAGGGAAAGAGAAGATGAAGGAAGAGGGATGGAGAGAAAAGGAGCGGGACTGTAAAGAAGAACAAGACGAGGAAAAAGGAGGACGAGGAGAATACTGATCAGAAAGTGTAATATTGGTGAAGGAGAGAAGAGATAATGGGAGGGAGAAGATGAGAAGATGACAGGAGGACGAAGTGAAAGAGGAGACGAGATGAGAGGAGATGACGACAGGAGGGAGGAGTGAGGGAGGAAGGGAGCGATGGAATAAAATTAGAAGAGGTTAATCGAGGAAGAGGATGGTGTTCAAGGAGGACGTAGAGATGAAAGGGAGACGGAAGAGAGGGAGAGAAGATGGAAAGAAGAGAGGAGGAGAAGACAGAGGGAGGGAAGAGAGAAGAAAGTGTTTGAGGCTTAATCCACCGAGCACCTGAAACTGGGTCACATTAACAGAGGGGGGGGGGGGGGGGGGGGGGCTACTTTTCTTCTCACAGATTTGAGCAGTGAAGCAAAATACTGTATGAAACTGTGTGTGTGTGTGTGTGTGTGTGTGTGTGTGTGTGTGTGTGTGTGTGTGTGTGTGTGTGTGTGTGTGTGTGTGTGTGTGTGTGTGTGTGTGTGTGTGTGTGTGTGTCAGAAAGCTCTTTGTTTCTGTCATTGTGGCCTATTGAAAAGTGTTTCCTGTTCCCAGGAGTTTGCCAGGGACACACACACTCTCTCTCTTTGTGTGTGTGATGGTGATGATAAGGTCCAGTGTTCTCAGTAAACACAGTATCTTCTTTCACTCTGCTGATTATATTATACAGACTCTTCATAGTAACAGGTTACATGCAGTACTTACTTTACCACAGTAAAAGTACTTGTGCAGTAAAGTGTCAGTCTCCTCGCAGGCCGATCTGAATGAGACGTCTGCCGAGCAACAGAGCTGCAGTCCAACACTTTGTTATTTAAACGTGTGTGACGTCAGATGTTTAGTTGAGTTGAAGCCTGAAACTCGAGCATCAGTTTTCTCGTCACTTGCTTGCGCCGTTATGTCACCGAAGAGCAATGAATCCTGGGATATGTTGGGCTGCATTTTAAGGAGCCTTTGAAATTTGATTTTTGTGTCTCTGTGACATTTATAACCTCGAACCAACGCAGTTTTGCTCATGTCAGGTTAATCCGGTTGATAGTTTCCCTGACTCGTGCACTCAGGAGCTTACGGGTTTCCGCTGACGTACCTCACGTTAACAATAAATACCAACACTAACCAGAAGGTCATTATCGTAATCGAGGTAAAAGTTTGAAATGATTATGATATTGAAGTCATATCACCCAGTCCTATCAAGAACATATATACAGTATACACACTGTGTATAAAGTGTGTGTGTGTGTGTGTGTGTGTGTGTGTGTGTGTGTGTGTTAAAAGTGTCTGAATGATGAGTCTGTGTTGATGTCGCTTCGTTAACATTCTGTCGTCTAATTCATTTTTCTCACAGAAATACCCTGACCCACTTCAGTGTGTGTGTGTGTGTGTGTGCTATTGCCTCATGTTTCATCAGCCTCTGATATTAGTGACAATCCCCCCCCCCTATCTCTCACCTGCAGCTGTTTTAACGACCTCAGTGAAACTGATCATCAGTTAACAGCAGAGTCGTCGATCGTCAGTTTATTAATCGTCTAATCAGCAGTGAACCAATCAGAGAGCGTTTTATGACGGAGCGCCTCCGTCACTGTCAGCTGATGTGTGACATCACTCAGGTCGTTAGAGGCTGTGAAATCGATCAGATGTGTCGGGTTTTCACTACACAATTATGACGACAAAAATAAGTCACAATAATGACGTGAAAATATTAACTTAATATCTATATGCAAATTAATTCAATATAAATTCTATTGAGTCAAAAGACATAGAGATACCTCAACTATACTTTAACTGTATTTATTGTGGGTTTTATCTCCATAATAGTAGCATAACATTATAATTTCATGGCTTCACATCTGCAGATAAACTTAACTTTTAACAATGACACACACACACACACACACACACACACACACACACACACACACACACACACACACACACACACACACACACACACACACACACACACACACACACACACAGGGTCAGGCTGTGTGGACAGCAGCAAACACTGCGTCCATGTGAACAAGCAGACGATTACTGCTGAGCAAATACAGACGCTCATCTGGTTCAGCCCACACACACACACACACACACACACACACACACACACACACACACACACACACACGCACACACACACACACAGTGATGTATGGGTAGATTTGCAGCAGCAGGTGCAGAGTAACGATCTCGCTGCAGCTCGGAGTCGTGGAATTACAACCCTCCAACAGCTCGGTGTCGTTGAGTTTCATCCAGATGTGTCGAGAAACTGAAAATTCAAAACATCTGCAAAATGAAAACGTGATTTCCTGCTCGTTTGCATCCGCTGATGTTTTGCTAATATCAGGATCTAGTTTGTGGAGATAAACAATAGGTAGAAGAGATGCTGTCGATAAAGTCAATAGCACCGACTGTAAATTTAGATGGACGACAAATCTTCTGATCGCCGCCTGGTGGTGGGCTAGAATAGAATAATAGAACACTTTTATTGTCATTGTACAGTGATGTAGTATAGGCTGCGATAGAGATATATTGACTTAATATCTATACAGGAGGAAGTGGAGATGAGTCTTTACAAACAGGTTTGTCGTAGCTCAGTTTGAACGTTTGTCGTGAACAGTTTCATCAAAGAGGAAGAAACTCGACTATGAGGTTGAAACATGAATTAAATGATTTTTCATTCTCCTCATTATGTCTCAGAACAACAGAGTTCCACTGCTCTGTCGTTTTACTCATAGTGGCAGTGAAAGTACACACACACACACACACACACACACACACAGCTGAGTGGATACCTCATGTTGAAGTTATTCTGCTGGGAGCTGCTCTGCTCTTTGTCTTTCTGTCTCTATCTTAACAACAATAACACAAACTCTGCCAAAGTAAAGCTCACACACACACACACACACACACACACACACACACACACACACACAGACATTCCTCCTGCATCATTCAACAAACTGACTGACTTTTTACACTCGTCTCATCAGTTTGAGACTGGATCAACTTTTAGATTTTTATGTTTTGAGTCGTCTTCTTCTACTTATTGTTTCCAGATGGATTTAATATGACGTACATCCGCCTATGAAGAATCTCTAAGCTGATATGGGACATTTAAAGTGTTGATTTATTCGACATTAAAACCTGTTCACTTGTAAATATTGAATAGAAGTGGACCAAGTATTGATCCCTGAGGAGCTCCCCTCGTATACTGCTGCAGTATGTTACCTCACAAGTGTTGTGTTTTCCTACAGTGGACATGTATTGAAAGTTTTGCATTGTAGGAATCCGTCTGTTCATATGTAAAAGGAAAACTCTTGTCTTGCTTTTGCCGCCCCCTGTGGTGAGAATGAGTGATTGCTTTGACTAGAGTCAACACAAACCACAGATCGTGTCTTTTTTCATCAATCATTCAGGTAACATGTTTCTGATTTTCATTTCCTGTTTCCGTCTGCGTCTCCCCCTCTTTTCTCTCCTTCCACACCCCCCAACTCTTTCTTTTCCTTTTGCATCATCCCTCTCTCTCTCTCTCTCCCAGCAAAACACTGCCCTACTTAAGGATAGATATTGTTGCATCACCACAGGCTACACAAGAAAAACACACTGCAGAAAAAATGCTGCACACACACAGAGGTGGTGGATTAATAATTATTCGGTTGCCAAGGAGATGATGGAAGAACGAGCAAATCTGTCTGCTCCCCAAAGAGACTGAAGCCTGTTCACACTTCTCTCTCTCTCTCTCTCTCTCTCTCTCTCTCTCTCTCTCTCTCTCTCTCTCAACCACTCTACCACTCAGTCGGTTGGGGGTAATGGGTAGATATTAACTATTATATCATTTGTAATAGTTACAGGTGGATAACAGGGCAGTAATTACTGTTAAAAATGATTATGTCAAATAATAACTTATACCTTTTATATAGTAAGAGTGAACTCTGTACAGAAGGTTTGAATTATCTGATAGATAAATAAAATACAATCCTCTTAAAGACGTTAAATAATGAGTAATAAAGAATTCAGATGCACGTTTACTCCCAGATGTTTCAGTAGAGAGTTAAATCAGCAGATTTCCAGAGGATGTTCCGTCTTGTATGTTTTTCAAGACATTTGAAGACGTCCCCACATGTCCAGACTCGAGTCCGAACCACTGAAGTGAAAAAGAAAATAAAATGTCCACCTGAGGCGTCAGGTGAGACCACACAAGTGTCTGTGTGAGGTCAGAGGTCGACCTGTCGGCGCCGAAAATTCTTTCCAATATTTAATCGTTTTGTTCTTATTTTAAGACGTAAAATGAAGGATGGACACAACCAAAATAAAAGCTTAGAAATACAAGAAATCCCAAAGAATCATTATTGGACTAACAAAATTATTGGAAAGATACTGTGTGTGTGTGTGTGTGTGTGTGTGTGTGTGTGTGTGTGTGTGTGTGTGTGTCCATGTGTCCGTGTGTCCATGCCTAAGGGGTTAAAACCATCAGTTGGTGTTCTCAGTATTGTGTGTGTGTGTGTGTGTTGGGGGGATGGGGGAGGAACTAATAAGCTTAACTGCCTCCCCCCTGCCTGTTTCACCCTTCACTGCCCTTCCTCCTCCTCTTCTTCCTCCCTCAGGCTCTGATGGCTGACTGAACAATGTTTAGTGTCTGTCTGAAGGAGCTAAATGGATAGGATGGCCATCCATCTCACACAGACACACTCACACACAGACACACACAGTGTCCTTCTCTTTGTCTCATCCTTGGTCAGAAAAATGAGGCGACATGTTTGTTTTTCAGCCCAGTTTGTGTTTAATATTCACAATTTAATTCCTCTGTTACTCTGATGCAGTCGCCATGACAACAGAGGATGGAGTTGCATCAACACTTTGTCCATCTGAACACACTGCTGACATGTTGCTGCTGCTAATCGTCCATCATCACATGAAACATTAGAGATTCATCTGTGTGAACGACGTCAGGTTTAAAAGAGCAGATTTTTAGTTCTGACCTGGATTCTGTGTGACACAGAAAAGGAAACCGGCTTGTGAGAGTTAAATCTGCTGATTGTTCGGTGAAGTTCAGCATCAAACAACAAAGAAACTACCTCACAGACCCACACGACTAAGCTTTAGCTTTAACAACACATCACAGTAGCCATGGTTTACGACTGGTCTCATTTTAGTTTGAAAACTCTGGGGTTGTGTTTCAGTCTGGACGAACAGAAACTGAGACGTTTGTAAACTCCCACGTTCTCTTCCTGATCCCTGCTCTTACTTTTCACCATCACTGTTCCTCATTTGTAATATTTGCAGAGTAGACAATCGACTTCCTGTTTTACACCACATGACCAGTGTGACGTGTTTTAATGTTTGTTAGTGTGGACGGAGATAATTTCAGAAATAACTTAAGAATAAAGAAGAAGATGCAGATAAACACATTCTGAGACATGTTCAGTTGTGTTGTAACAATAAAACTCTCGGTGTTTCAGTTGAGACGATTCGTTGTAAACTGCTCGTCTTCGTCGCTTCGTTCTCAGGAACTCTTCACTTCTGCAGCATCAAAGAGAAACTGGAGCAAAACATCATTTTCACATTCGTCCGCATTATTGAGAAAAGTCTGCAGGAGAGAAGCAGCAGCAGCTGGAAGTAACCTGAGCTGTGTGTGTGTGTGTGTGTGTGTGTGTGTGTGTGTGTGTGTGTGTGTGTGTGTGTGTGTGTGTGTGTGTGTGTGTGTGTGTGTGTGCGTGTGCGTGTGTGGTGAAAGTGCAGGCTGGTGTTGAGTTTCAGGAGTTTCAGGCTCTAAGTGAATGAAAGCGAGCAGCAGACAGACGGAATGAGAACTGAATGATTCTGTGAACAGACGGAACAAGACTTCCTTTAAAAAACTCGGATTCAAAGTCTCTGCTAAAATAAAACTCACAAATTAAATCTACGAAATTAATATAATCATAATAATTTCAAACAGCTGTTTTGAATCAATGTATTAACTCAACAGATCTGAAATATATTAAATGTTTTATCTATATTAAAAATTAGTTTTTTCAAATTAGAAACATTTTACCTTATTAAATAAAAACATGTTACACAGTCACTTATTTGTCCACATACTTTTGTCCATGTGATGTTTCTGAATCGGAGACGGAGCGAAGCTTTAATCACCGAGTTTCAGTCTGTTAATACTCAGTGACAGTTTGTGGAGCCGCAGTTAACAGAGTAATGATAGTACTTAGCAGCTGTGTGTGTGTGTGTGTGTGTGTGTGTGTGTGTGTGTGTGTGTGTGTGTGTGTGTGTGTGTGTGTGTGTGTGTGTGTGTGTGTGTGTGTAATCAGATCCATTAGCAGAGTCATTGGTCATATAGCTGGTATGGCGGTTTGTGTGTGTGGGTGTATATGTGTATTAAAGGCTGATAATACCTGTCTTGAGCAGACACACACACACACACACACACACACACACACACAGTCAGTATTATCTGTAATATAGTTGGCTTATCTCAGAGGAAATGGCAGCCTCACCCCCCCTGCAGACACACACACACACATTGGACTGGACCACACATTTAATAGTTATTTCAAACACACACACTCACACAGACATGCACACAATACTCTGAGGTATTGCATGACATTGGAATTTCAGGCAGCTGGATGCAGGCCTGTGTGTGTGTGTGCGTGTGCACATTGATATCAGGTTTCTATGGCCGACCAGCGCCACAGAATAAACAGTGAAAAGGTTTGATTGTTTTTCTGCAGCAGAGCTTCAGTCTGATCGTGACTCAGAAGTCAAACCTGAAGAAACGTGTGACCGTCAACAAGGAGATTTCAATGAAGAGAGATTCACTGTGGAGCCTCTGATCTGGATTGTTAAAAGAAATAAAGGTTTTTCATCTATTGAGAATTCATTTTGAGTTTTACATTAGCAGATTTCCTGTGGAAGTTCTGAACAGGAAAGAAATAAAGTAGATTTTAAAAGGACAGGTTTGCAATAAAGGAGGACAGAGAGAAGAAGGAAGTGAGAGAGAGAGAGGGAGAGATGGAAGGAAAGAAGACGGATAGAGAGAAAGGGGAGGAATGGAAAGAGAGGGGGACAGAAGGAAGGAGGGAAGGAAAGAAGGAAGGAAGAGAAGGAACAGAGGAGTTCTGTCTTTCCTCAAACTGAACTTTCTCTTTCACTGACGTCGTCACATGAATCACTTAAAGTGTAAAATCAGCAGATTTCCAGATGAGGTTCTGACTTCATGTTCATAAATTCATCTGAGAATAAAGTTCACGTCCGGTTGAAAGAAATTAGATTAGAAGTAATTTCATTTACACAAATAAACACAGTTTAATTCATTGAAAAGTTTAATAAATCATGAACCACAAAGACTCAATGTCTCTTTGTTTCTGGAAAGATTCACAACTTCCAGCTGAATTTTCCCTAATTCGACTCATTCATTCATTTTTTTAACGATTCAAATTTTCCTGAGTTTTAAAAACCTTCATTATTTAACTGAATTTCTGCAGAGAAATGCAACAAAACGTGAGAGGTCAAAGGTCACACGTCAGGGAGAGAGAGTGTGTGCATCTGTGTGTGTGTGTGTGTGTGTGCGTCTGCATCTGTGTGTGTTTCCTCGGGCTACATTCAGAACAAAGCGGGCGCTGACAGTTGGAAAACCACCCGGAGGTCAGACGTCAAAGGTCAGAGGTCATTTCCTCTGTGGCACTCGGCTCCTGTCTGAGGAGGTCTCACTCTGTCTGATTTTTCAGGATGCTGTCACAAACTATCCCAGAATGCATTTCACATCATTGTGAAAGTGGTGAAAATCCAGTGAGAAAGAGAGAGAGAGAAATTATGGTTTGTGAGATGGTAAAGAAAGAAAAGGGAGCGAGAGGTGGAAGTTGAGAGAGGAAGATAAAGAGAGAGGGAGGAGATGGAAGGAAAATAGAGAGAGAGAGGAAAAGAAGGAAGAGAGAGAGACTGGAAAGAGGATGGAAGGAAAAAGAGAGATGAAGGAAGGGAGAGAGAGGGGATGAAGATGGAGAGAGAAGAAAGGATGAGGGGTGGGAAAAGGAGGATGAAACAGAAAATTAAGGAAGGGTGAGATAGAGGAAGAGAAAAGATGAAGGAAGAGGAGGAAGAGGGAAAGAATCCTGAAGGTAAGATAGAGAGAGCAAAAAGAAAATGGGAAAGAAAGACAAACACAAAAAAATCAAAAGATAAAAACTAATAGTGAAAAAGAGACTGAATAAAAAAACAACAAAGAAGAGATGAAGAAAGTGGAGCGAGGGATGAAGGAGGAGGGTGTGTAGTTCAGAGTCTTCTCAGTGTGTTAATTAGCTGTCTGCTCGTTAAGCAGCCGAGCTTAATTAGAGCTGGCACACACACACACACACACACTCACTGAGGCAGCAGGTCTGACTTACATTCGTTACACAATCCTGTTTCGGGGAGACACACACACACTCAGCAGCAGAGTGAGGGAGGGGATGTTAAAGTAGGACACTGCAGCAGACACCGAACGCAACACACACACACACACACACACACACGACTTCCTGACACAAATCTGTTCAGTAGAAACGAGGTAACGGTTCAAATCCTCGTTTCCTCGTCTGAGCTGAATTTTTCTGAAAAATGTCACGTTTAGTTTTTCACTCTGTGTTTTTGACAGGAAGCAAGAAAAAAGAAACTAAACTGTCGGATTGTAAACAGGAGTTTTGCAGCGATGCTGGTCTCATGGACTAAATGGAGCCTGGCTAACAGTTTCTACCTGCTTCCAGTCTTTGTGCTAAGCTAGGCTAACCCTGGACCTGGACCCATCTGCATCCTTAAAGACGAATAATTCTTCTTTCTGTTAAACAAACATTGAAAGAGTCGATTTCAAGTCAACCACTTTAAAAATCTGTCCGTTTAACTGCTCACTGCGTTTCCTAGTGTTTCTGTCTCACCTTCCTTCTTCTTTTCTCATCCTCTTTCATGTCTGTTCCCCCCCCCCCCCCCTTTCCCTCCTCTTCCTCTGTGGTGTTTTTCTGGGTCACACTCTGAGGGGGAGGTGGAGGTTTGGGGAGATTTGGGGGGAATCTTATTTTAGTCGCTCCACATTTTCAAACCGACGATTCCTCTCCTCATCAGCCCTCTGCAGCGTTTCACACAGTCACAGATATGATCATCTTCATCTTCATCATCATTATCATAGATTTTTATGCAAATTGAAAACACTTTTGCTTCAGAGTGAGACCTCTCTGCAGCTGCTGGGAACATTTTCATGATATTTTCTGTGGATGTGATTTTGATATTTTCCTCTGTCACCAGCACTTAAGACTTGAAAGCGTCTTCCACCACTGAACCACAGAGTGTAGATGAGAAGTCAACAGGCACAACGTCTGTGAGCTTGGTCACATTGTAGATGTTTGGTTAAATTGAATAAAGAGGAGATTTCTAGAGGGAGCTCTGCATCAGTTTTCTGAAAAAAGAAAAGGTTGTTTTTGATCTGAAAAAGCAGGAAAATAACTCTGAGGTGTTGTTTTGTTCTGGAAGTTCTGACTAACACGAGGTAAATCAGGAGATTTCCAGCCGAATGTTCTGCAGGTTTTCTCAGTCGTCTCTAAATAAAAAAGAAATTTGTGTCTTTCCAGAATTGTGAGGAAAACAGCTGTTGTCATATGTAACGTGTGCAGAATGTGTGTGTTACTGAAATGATGTTAGCATTCCCCATTGTGTTTAATGGGAGTGTTAGCGCCAGGCTAACCAGCAGTTCTTCATGTTAGCATCTCTCACCGTGTGTTGATCCCGTGTGTGTTTACGTGTTTCAGATCCGTGTGGATGGGATCTCGGCACCGGCCCAGAATGCTTTGCTGTACGAGACGGTGACGGTGGTGGAGGGGAAACCGATCCTGAGAGACATGGTGTTCAGTCCAGACCATCAATACATCTACCTGCTGAGTGACAGACAGGTACACACACAAACACACACACACACACACATTAAACAGCTGTTCATCTCTGTGTTTCTGACTCTGACAAACTTCATGTTGAATCGAACACACCTTGACGCTTCATACGTCCACGTATGAGAATAAATATGTGCGATCATGTCTGTGCTGGTTTCATGAATCCACTTCGCTGACAGACTGAACCCAGAGTACGACCTCGACCAATCAGAACAAGAGGTTGTGAGACGTCAGCCATGACTTCAGACAGAATAAGTCAAGTACAGGTAGACTCCGCCCACGTAGGTGATGACGACCGGACAACGTATGTCAGACAAATACTTTAGTCCCTAAATTACAATGTGAAACCAAAACTAACAGATCAAATGTAACTTGGAATAAACAGGAGAGAAAACGTTGTCACAATCTAAATCTTATATTACCTGCACACACGATACACCTGAACCTACAAACCAGAACCAAGGTCTGATCCTTGGTCTGATAATAAAAGACTCGGGACGTTTTCTCACCTGAAACCAACCTTCATGTCTTTGTTCCATTGTTTACATTTCATCTGGTTAGTTTCTGATTCCAAAGTTAAAAAGGCTTCATTAGATTCCTTCATATTTTTAAGCCTGAAACGTAGGAATCATTTATTTCAGAGGAGGAATTTATTTGATTTTACTTTGAAAGTGAATGAATGTTCAGAGAAACATGTCACATTCTTAAATGAAGTCTGGCAGAAGAGAAACAGCAGCGCTGTCTCTTTAAAGACTTAATGAGGTCAGAGGGACTCCCTGTGAGTGTGTGTGTGTGTGTGTGTGTGTGTGTGTGTGTGTGTGTGTGTGTGTGTGAGTGTGAGTGTGTGTGAGACAATGAATGTATTCATGTGTAAATGTCTGAATGAAACAGACAGAGCATCCACTGTGTTTCTCTGTGTTTACTGTCTCCCTGCTGCAATGACTTGTGGGTATATGATATGACACACACACACACACACACACACACACACACAATTACTCACAGTGACTATCTGCAATATCAAGACCAATGTGTTAGACTCAGGCCTGAGGTTGTGTTACTGTCTGTGGGAAACCACCAAACAACACTGAAATAACACACACACACACACACAATCACAAAATCAACCTTTAATTAAATGTGTGTGTGTGTGTGTGTGTGTGCGTGTGCAGGTGAGCAGGCTGCCGGTGGAGAGCTGTGATCAGTACAGCAGCTGTTCAGACTGTCTGGGATCAGGAGACCCTCACTGTGGCTGGTGTGTCCTCTTCAACAAGTAAGAACCTTTCACTTCTGTTGATCCAAACTCATCACTGCTGCCACGGTAACGCCTGGTCACACCCACCCCAGAGATTTTCAGAAAAATAAATAAATCAAATTTGCAAATAGGAAAAATAAAAACAATAATTCAAAATAATTAATCACTCAATAAATTAGGAAATAAATATTTCAAATGAGTGTGTGTGTGTGTGTACAGTATATTGATCCTGTTATGACCTTTGACCCCCCTCAGGTGTTCCACTCAGGAAGCATGTGACAAGTGGGAGGAGCCTCAACACTTCAACACCCGACTGGACCAGTGTGTCGACATCTCCGTTACCCCTAGCAACATGTCAGTCACCTCACCGGCGACGCAGGTATACAAACACACAAACAAGATTTATATTTAAGGTGCGTTTCATGTGGCCGCCTGTTGGTGGCGTCATATCCTCTGTGCATGTTTCAGTGTTTGTTTCCTGGAAGAGTCAGAAGTGACTTTTTATCCAGTTTGAATTCACCATGTGAAGTAGTTGCTGTTCTGACTGAGACGCCCCCTAGTGGCAGAAATATTCATATTAACAAGCTCAAAAGATTCATAAACAGTCTCCGGGATCTGTAACGAGGAGAGAACGAGAGACTGAGTCGTTACGTTAACATCTCCCCCCCCCCCTCTCTCTCTCTCTCTCTCTCTCTCTCTCTCTCTCTCTGTAGTTAACCATCCGGGTGCAGAACGTCCCGGCTCTGTCCGGTGGCGTCTCCTGTGTGTTTGAGGACCTGAGTGAAAGCCCTGGCGACGTGCAGGCTAAAGGTCAGGTGATGTGTTTGTCTCCTTCACTGAGGGACCTGCCGACACACACACACACATACGGTAAGACACACACACACACACACACACACACACACTTTGTTTGGTTGTTTTTGTGTGTGTTACCGTGCAGACGTCAGCTGATTGGTTCCTGACGATGTGATTTCAGGTGAGAAGCGCGTGGTTCAGCTCAGTCTTCGCTCCACAGAGACGGGACATCAGTTCATCACCACCAGCTTCATCTACTACAACTGCTCTGTGCTCAACTCGTAAGTCTGGAGCCTCCCTCACCTCAGCTACTCGTTTCCATCTTTCCTCTCATCCATGGTCGTATCTTCAGTACTTTGCTCTCTGCTGGTGGAAAACTGACCTCACATACTGTGTTAGCATGCTAAGTAGCATGTTGCTAAGGAGTTTTGCATGCAGCCAGTGGCTGAGTGTTGACAGATGCAAGTAAAAATTCTAAATATGCTTTTCGTGCATTGAGATAACATACAAAGTTAATGCAATGATGTGTTTAGACGTGAAATTTGTGTATTTCATCCCGGGAGTCGCGTTTGGAATTTTGGCATCAAATTAGCGTGAGTCACGACAGCCAATCAGCACTGAGAATGAAAGTCACCAAATCAGTCCTGGCACCGACCCGAGTTAGCGGGGGATCAGACCGGTCACTGGTCAGCCTCAGGTCTTAGGGCGTTGTGACAATTCACATCGCGTTCGGTGTGAACGAAGCATAACACTGCCCCCTACTGACCTGGAGACTCTCTCTCTATCAATCTCTCTCTCTCTCTCTCTCTCTCTCTCTCTCTCTCTCTCTCTCTCAGGTGTACCTCCTGTGTCAGCAGCATGTTTCCATGTCATTGGTGTAAATATCGTCACATCTGCACCAACAACCTGCAGGAATGTTCTTTCCAGGAGGGACGAGTCAGCAACATGGAGGTAAACACACACACACACACACTCGGAGGGACCCTGAGCTCCGGGATCAAAGATCAGCTCGGACATCACAGGTTGTCCTGTTGTGTGAGACGATATGGGCCGTGACCCTGTTGATACATGAGTGGGGAAAAGAGGCAGAAAGGACACAACAGGCGCAGACGGAGCTGAGAGCGGTGGCAGATTGTCCACAGGACACATCCAGAGCTGTGGATGTTGTCAGGGAGAGAAAAACTTTAAAACAATGGTTTCTGTCAACGGGTCAGAGTGAAGCATCACTGTAAAACTGTGTGTGTGTGCGTGTGTCTGTGTGTGTGTGTCCAGCTGTCAATCTAAATCAGCATCTTTTTCCGTCTTTGAGAGTGAAGAGCAGGAACATGGAGGTCAGAGCTGCTCTCTCTCTCCATCATTACACACTTCAGTAAACAACAGTAAAGCTTCAGGTCAACAGTGAAGGGTAGAAACACACACACACACACACACATCTTGCTGATGCATTCAAGGAGACTGTGACATCTGAGATTTAAAATTCAACTACAGAGATGCAGCGATGAGGTTCTGCTGCTGTGAACAGATGTTTCTGTTCATGTTTCAGATGTGACGTCTCAGACTGAACGTTTTAATGTCTGCTGTAAAAACCCACAGAAACTTTATGTATAAAATCATTTAGATGAAAAACAAGCAGTAGGGAAAAGACACAAAAAGGGGACAAAGAGGAAATGTATCAGAGGGGACATGGTCCAGAGAGGAAGTGGTCCACAGAGGAAGTGGACTGTGGGGGACTCTGGGGTCACTCAGCTGATTTTCCGCAGATCTACGTGACAATCTGTCAAACTAACGAGGATTTAAAGACGAGTGTGACACATGAAGCTGGTTCACTTACGTTTGCTTCCTAACACGTAACTACGGCGACCACCTGCTGGACTAACGAGGCGCTCTTGCCCTGCTTGTTATTTTGTTAGCAGAGAAGACGGCGAACGCAGAGCCGTCGTGTGGGCGTCTCGTTGACGCGACTGGTGCTCAGCTTCATTACCGGCTGACGGTAACAACCTCTGATTGGCTAATTGGTTAATGGAAGATGAATACCCACTTAATTGACATGAAAGCATCCAATCTCAGCAATTAATGTTAATTACCAAGCAATTAGGCTGATTAAAGGAGGAGAGATGAGAGGCTGAGAGGACGAGGAGAGCGGAGGAAGAGAAAAGGAGAAAGAAATGATCATTTCCGGTTTTCCAGGTTAAAGTCTCTTTCAAATTAAAAGTCTCCTTTTCATATCTTGAAAAATGTTAAAGATGATAAAGGATGAAGAGAAGCTGCTGAGAGAACGAGCAACACTCCACTGTCCCACTTTATTAAAGACACATGAACTAACCACTGTGTCGAGCCACCATGTGACAAGGAATTATGGGAAATAATGTTTCTTTAAAATGATTTTGATCATCTGGCGTTTCCCTGCACACGAGCCAATCACAGTCCAGACAGGTCTGGTGTTTGGTTGGTCAGTGCAGGGGCGTCGCTCTCTAGCTATTGTGTTTAAAACAGCATTTTAATACTAATACTTCCTCTGTCCTCAGTAAAACACCGGAAAACACACGTCACATGAGCGTTCACGTACACTGGTCATGTGATGTAAACAGGAAGTAGATTGTCCTCTCTGCAGTTTGTTGCATTGTTGGGAAGTATTTTGGACGTGTTTCCCTGAACAGCAGCAGGAAATTGTTCTGTGAATAAAATGGTGTCATGGCCCTTTAAATGCGTTTAAAGAGGTTTGTTAAAATGACAGCTCCGATTCTGTTTCACAGTTTGATATTAAAACATGTTTCTGTTGCACTGAGGTGTGACACACACACACTCACTCAGGCTGTCACACAGGCTCCACAGTCGCGGCTGGTGTCCGCTGCGCTCTTGTCCACTTCCTGTGGCGTTAATGGTCTTCCTGTCAGTCACAAGGCAATTAATTACTGAGGTGACGCTCGTTAATAAAGGTTTCACTCCAGCGAGAGACACAGTCGGAGTGTGTGTGTGTGTGTGTGTGTGTGTGTGTGTGTGTGTGTGTGTGTGTGTGTGTGTGTGTGTGTGTGTGTGTGTGTGTGTGTGTGTGTGTGTGTGTGTGTGTGTGTGTGTGTTTCCAGCAGCCACAGGAAGTTCCAGGAGCCTGGATCTGTCACCAGCTGTCCATTACCACACACACACAGAGAGAGGCTTGGGCAGATAGCTTATCACAGTCTGTCATCACTGACTGAGAACTGTACACGTGTGTGTGTTACAGTTTGTTTCTAACTGATCATCTACTGTATAATAACCAATATATCTGCTATCTGCCCCCCCCCTCTTTGTCTCTGCAGGGCTGTCCTCAGATCCTCCCCACCTCTGACATCCTGGTTCCAGCCGGCATGGTTCGTCCAATCACGTTGCGAGCTCGTAACCTCCCTCAGCCGCAGTCGGGTCAGAAGAACTACGAGTGCGTGTTCAACATCCAGGGCAAAGTTCAACGAATCCCCGCCGTCCGCTTCAACTCCTCCTGCATCCAGTGTCAGAACACCTCGGTGAGGCACTACACTACCCAGCATGCACTGCTGCTCCTCTTATTTTAATGAAATAAGAGGAACGTTAAGTTGGATTTATTTATTGGTTCGGTCTGGTCCAGTCAAGTTTGATATGGTCAGGTCTAGTTTAGTCAAGTCTACTATGGTCTAGTCTGGTCTGGTCAGGTTCGTTCCATTCTATTACGTACTGGTACAGTCCAATCAGGTCTTTTCCAGTTTAATCTGGTCTGGTCAGATCTTGTCTGGTCAGATCCGACTCAGTCTGATCTGGTTTTCATCTGGTTTGGTGTAGTAGCTTAAACCCATTTGATCTTATTATGACACGTTCTGGCGAGTTTACAGTTTTCTGACATCAACCTTTGCAGATGACATCACTGCTCTTAATTCAAGAGTGATCACCATGAC